>CAUYTI010058358.1:0-11449 GCA_963575145.1 Galago senegalensis | reverse complement strand
TGAATGATTGATGAAACAAAATAGATTTCAAAATAGATTAATGAAACAGAGGAAAATCCAAAAATAGACCACATATCATTGATTGGTTTTCAACAAAGGTACAAAACATTATTAGGAAAATGAAAAGGCAAGCCACAGACTAGAATTAAGCATTTGCAATATGGACTTCTGACAGAGAACTTGTACATGAGTATATCAAGAACTTTCATGGGCTCAGCGCCAGCCACATACACCTAAGGTGGTGGGTTTGAATCCAGCCCAGGCCTGCCAAACAACAATGACAACTGCAACCAAAAAATAGCCAGGCGTTGTGGCGGGTGCCTGTGGTCCCAGCTACTTGGGAGGCTGAGGCAGGAGAATTGCTTGAGCCCAGAAGCTGGAGGTTGCTATGAGCTGTGATGCCAAAGTACTCTACCCAGGGCGACAGCTTGAGGCTCTGTCTCAAAAAAAAAGAACTTTCATGGTCCAATAATCAAACACAATGAGGAAAAGAACCCAGATACTTCAAAGATATGCAAATGACAAAAAAGCATAGGAAAAGATGGTTGACATCATTAGGAAAGAACAAACTAAAACCACAAAGAAATGGCCAATATATAAAGAATATTCTGTAATTTTTTTTAATTTTATAATAACTATTTTGTAAATAAAGGTACATTTAGCTACAATTTCCCATTTTCCCTATGTATGATAACTTTAGGGGCGACTTTTGGGACACCCTGTAAATGCCACCATAAACCTGCTGGAAATGACTAAAATAAAACAAAGTGGCAGCAATATTAATTGCTGATGAGGACGCTAGGTGACTGCATTTCTCAAACATTAAAAATGGTGTATGGGGCTACTCAGGAGGCTGAGGCAAGAGAATCGCTTAAGCCCAGGAGCTGGAGGTTGCTGTGGGCTGTGACGCCACAGCACTCTACCAAGGGCAACAAAGTGAGACTCTGTCTCTAAAAAAAAAAAAAAAAGAAAAAAATGGTGCATGGGTGACGCCTGTGGCTCAGTGAGTAGGGCACCGGCCCCATATACCAAGGGTGGCAGGTGTGAACCTGGCCCTGACCAAACTGCAACAAAAAAATAGCCGGGCGTTGTGGCGGGTGCCTGTGGTCCCAGCTGCTCGAGAGGCTGAGGCAAGAGAATCACCTAAGCCCAAGAGCTGGAGGTTGCTGTGAGCTGTGACGCCATAGCACTCTACAGAGGGCAACAAAGTAAAACTCTATCTCTAAAAAAAAAAAAAAATGATGTAGCCACTTTGGGAAAGTTGGATGGTTTTTGGTAACGTTAAACTTACCTACAACACAGTCATCTTACTTCTAGGTATTTACGCAGATGAAATGAAAATTTATTTTCACACAAAAAACTGTAGGTGAATGTTTATATTGGCTTTATTCATAATCATCAAAAGCTAGAGGACAGATAGACTATGGACTATTACTCAGCAATAAAAAGGGACAAATTATTGATCCATATAACACAGATGAACCTCAGTGCATTATGCTAGGTGGAAGCAGCAGCCAGACTGAAGGCCACATAATATAAGAATTCATTTGCAGGACATTCTGGAAAGGTTAAATAATAAGTACAGAAAACCAATCAGTGAGAGTGGTAGGAGAGGTTGAGTATAAACCGTCAACAGGAATTCTTCTGTATCTTGAAGGTAGTAGTGGTTATGAGACTATATAGGCATTTGTCATAACCTCTAAAACTGTACACTAAAAAGTGAATTTTACTGTAACTAACTACTTCAATTTAAGAAACATGGAAGAGACTCAAGAATTAATTAAACAGCTTTATAAAACGGGAACAGTGTTCACACTTCTTAAGCTCCACTACCCACAACATCAGGGAATATCCCTCAAGTAAGTTCCATGTAGATTAAGGACCTACACATTTTTAAGTCTGTAAACTTTTAAAATAACTATTTATTTTTTTGTCTCACTTCATCGCCCTGGGTAGAAGAATACCATGCTCACAGCAACCTCAAACTCTTAGGCTCAAGCGATCCTCTTGCCTCAGCTTCCCACGTACTTACCACAATGCCTGGCTAGTTTTTTTATAACCACCACTATCTTCAAGATATAGAATTCCTGTTGACGGTTTATACTCACTCTTATTCAGGCTGGTCTCGAACTTCTGATCTCAAGTGATCCTCCCCCTTGGCCTCTCAGAGTACTAGGATTACAGGCATGAGCCACAGCGGCCAGCCTTTTTTTTTCTATCTTGAGGTAGGGAAGGCCTTTCTCAGTGAGACATAAAACCAGCTCCCAGGTTTTTACTAAAGTCAGAATTCCTCCTTTCTATTCTTCTGAACTATTAACATTACAGAAACACACCCCCCTCCTTTTACAGTGCTCTTCCCAGTTTGCATTGTGTATTTGAAAGTGACTGGGCACTCTCAGGCAGCAAAATGGAAAACTATGTTTGCCAGTTTCATCTAAGCAATGAAAGCATGAAGAACATTATGTCTGATGTCCCCCCTCCGAGTCCTCACAAGGATCACATCAACCATGGAAAATCAGCTTCTTTGCTGGCTCTCCCAAACACCTGAGCAAACTCGCTTTGCCATTTCTGGAAGGCTGTTCACAGTACTCAAAACACAGCAGCTTTCCTTTCCCTACCAAACCAGCCAATAAATGAAATTCCATTTCTCAGACTTTTTCTCCCTCTGCTGAACAAAATCATATCCATAATTAAGAGTTCAATTTTTTCTTTTCTGTATATCCAACATTTTTTTTTTTTGAGAAAAGTACACACATCTGGAACCTGTGTGTTTTTTGGCAAGATTTATTCATCAGACCAAAAAAACACTGATGCTGGCCTTGTATGTCTTCAATTTTTCAATAGCTAAATTTGCTCTGTTCCCCTTTTAATGAAAGTCACCTTGCAGGGATGTGAGAATGATAAAAGCAGAAGGGAATCTGATCGGGGTTGGCTTCCCGCTGAGGTCCTGTAAAACAATACCCCTGAATACCTACAAAATTTGGCTACTTTTTGTTTTCCAGCTTTGCATTTGAGCGGTGAACAGCAGCCAAACCAAGCCATGTCCAGTTCATTTTAGATCTTAACTAAGCAAAATTCTATGAGATACTAAATAAAGTCTTCCCCAATCCTCTGGAAATAACATACTCCTTGTCAATTAATTTAGAAATTATTTCTACCTCAAACATCAAGCTCTTAATAATTTGTTAGCTATTAACACTAATAAAGCAATACATTTTGTATTGGGTATTGCCTTGGGTTACTTTTTTGGATAGCCAGAAATAAGATGAAAAAGATTGGAGGAACTAGGGAGGTGCCTGTGGCTCAAAGGAGTAGGGCGCCAGCCCCATAGACTGGAGCCGGGTTCAAATCCGACCCCCCGCCAAAATCTGCAAAAAAAAATTGGAGGAACTGCACATCGAGCTGGTCTCCCCTTAATAAATCTTTAGTCCCCACCACCCACCAGCTCAAACCCTGACCAAAGAAATGGATCTTTTTGCAAAATGAAAATGCAAGGCCCACTGTTCAAACATTATTCGGAATTACGACAATAAACCAAGGGCAGGTTGCATGCCGTACCTGTACAGCCATCTTTGCTCTCAGATAATTTATTTGGCTAGAAAGTTGGGAAGAAAAAGGAAAGAATTTTACTATTAAATGAGCACCGAAGGTGGTAGTCAAAATACTTGACTCTCAAATACATTTCTTTGACATATTTTACAACAGTTCTTTGGGAAACCAGAAAACAAGTCACCCTGCAAAACTATCCTCTATCAGAGATTTGCGTTTGTAGAGTTGCTGTATAGACGCGGTAGGTTTCCGCCGAGGCTTTTCCAGATCCGGAACTAGGAAAGATTAACAGAGACTGACACCTTGAAAGGACTGAAACGTTTACCATTCCTTCTCCCCACAGCTGCACAGGGCTAGCAAAGGTGGCCTTGTTATGTAAATGACCACCTTTGCAAGCCATGCCACCTCTCCTCTAGCCACCCCCATACCTTAATAACCCGTTTCTAGCCAGGTTCTGAACCAGCATTTTTTCAATAACCTCAAGCTAGCTTTCTGTACCCCCCGGGGGGGGTGTGTGTAATTCTCCCCGTCTGGTGTGCCCGCTAATAAATTTATATGGCTTTTTTCCAATTAATCTGTCTTTGGTCAGTTAATTTTTCAGCGAAACTTCAGAGGAGGAAAATTCTTCCCTGGGCCCTTAAAATAGTAATCGTTTTGGCCCTGCTCGGTGGCTCACGCCTGTAATCCTAGCATTCTCGGAGGACGTGGTGGGTGGATTCCTTTAGCTTAGGAGTTCGAGACCAGCCCCAGCACAAGTGAGACAACACCCCCCCCCCGCAAAAAAAGCCGGGCGTTGTGGCGGGCGCCTGTAGTCCCAGCTACTCTGGAGGCTGAGGCAAGAGGATCTCTTGAGCCCAAGTTTGAGGTTGCTGTGAGCTATGACACCATAGCAATCTACCCAGGACGACAAAGTGAGACTCTATCTTCAAAAAAAAAAAAAAAAAAGCAACCGTTTTAATGTGTCTAAAGGTAGGGCTGGCAAAGACGTTGTATGTATAGTCTTAGGACCTCATCTCCCGATCTCCCACTTTCCTTAAGGTTTTCAGCCTCCTGGACAAGAAATACTTCTGTGGCGCCTGCTACACACAGCGTGGTCCATGGAGCAAAGGCAGCAACTGGAAGCTAGTTACAAATGCAGACGCTCGGGCCCCACCCCAGACCTACTGAGTCAGAATTCATTTTAACAACATCCCCGGGGGATTACTGTGCACAGTACAAACTAGTCACTGTCACTGTCGAAGCTGACACAGAAAACCAGTCTCCTGTTTTCTCTGGCTCTCAGGAGGTGGGTGACGCTCTCTTCTCCCCTCTCACTTTATACATAGAGTTCTGGAGCCTCGAAACTCAAATCCCTGCCGAAATGCGCTCCCCCGAGCCCACCGGCCTTCCCCTTCCAGCGGGCTCACCCCCTGGCTCCAGGATGCTGCTCAGTCCCTCTGAGCCGGGGCCACCTGGACGGGGCCCCGCCAGGTGGTGCCGCGCCTGCCGTCCGGCCCGGCGCGTTCGCGCTCACAGGCACCGCCGCACCCGCGGGAGTCGCGTCCCGCGACCGCCAGCGCCACTGAGGCTCGTGGCTTTGTTTCCCGGACGGGTGGGGAAGAGTCTGAGTCCGCTCAAAGGATCTGAATGCACGCGTCTCCCTCCCGAGCCCCCTTTCCCACGGCGCGCAGTCTCCCACCGGCGCGGTGCCGGCAACCCCCGGCGCTCCGCGCTTTGCCCCGCAGCTCGGGACGGTCCCGGGCCCAGGTCAGAGCGGCAGCCGGGCGGAAGGAGCGTTCGCCCCGCCAAGCCGTCGCCCTCCGGGTCTAGACGCTGCGCCCGCGCCTCCCGCGCCGGTCGCCAGCTCTCCAGGCTCTGTGTCAGGAACCCGAGGGGACAGCCCGGTCCCGGCGTCGCGCGCTTACCTGCCGGTCCCGGCCGCCCGGCTGACTGCTGGCGCCCTCCGGCGCTCCTTTTCCCCTTTCCCTCCGGCCGCGTCCCTCCTCCTCCTCCCTCCCGCCGGCTGGGCGCCGCCCCCGCCGCTCCCGGACGGCGGGCCCGCCAGCTCGCCAGCTGCCCAGCGCGGCGTGGCGCGTCCAGCGCTCGGCAGCCGCGAGGCTGGGCGCGGAGGTAGGAGTGGGCGGGGCGCGGAGGAGGAGGGCGTGAGCGAGCGGCGGGCCGGCGGGAGCCCGGCGGGACGCTGCGGGCACGCGGGGTGGGGAGGCGAAGTGGGAGCCGCGGGCTTGGCTGCCCACCCCCCCGTGGCCCGCGCCCCCGCCGCTTCCGGGCTCCCTGGACCGCGGGACCCTCGGATGCCGCGCGTCCGGCCCGGCGCGCTCCTCCTCGCGCCCCGACCTCCTGACCCAGCGGCTCACCTTTTAAGGGTCGCCCTAGTACCCACGTGCCCGTCTCACCACTTAAGCGCGGCGCGCTGTGATAGGTAGGAGCCTCGAGGTCGAGGTCGCCCCTCTGCCAGAATATTCCTGAATGCAGAGACCGCTTGAGAGGACGATTCGGAGTGACCAAAGAGAAACGTCCTGGTAAAGGATTCAGTTTTGTGGTGTCCTGGTGAAGGACATAATCCACTAGAAAACCTAGAAACTGGGATCCCCAGCGCTCCTCTTGCTGGGGGGCGGAGGGAGCGATATGAAGTGAGTTGTCCCTGGTCCCCTCTACCTTTTCTCTATCCCCATCTCCTCGCTCTGCACATTCGTAGAATTAAAACTAGGTCTGGATAAGACTTACAGATGACCTAAGCAGCCCGTCAAAGTACCCCATTTTACAGATAGGAAAGGGAGGCTTGGTTCTACAATACAAGTTAGTTGTAGAGATCACGAAAAAAATTAACGCCCTGAATTCCCTCTCTGGCTCCTTTTACCGCCCTTGCGCCTTCTCTTCATAGTCAAATGACACCTGTATTTGCAAAATGCTTTATCACTTTAAAAAGCATCAGTTCTCTTTCGTTAAAATTTGCAGAAGAATACACCATTTTTATTTACAACCAGAACAAAAATTCTGGATTCTGAACTGCATTCACAGCCCTGGAGAAACGTTTATAAAGTGAAAATCTGCAGATAACATCCTCACTGACTGCCATATTAGACCCATCATGGGGGAGATACTGCTTTACAGAAGGGCTTGAATTTGTTTTGCAAACACCAATTTATTAACACTCACAACATTCTAGCTGGGTATATGAATGCACAGTGTTTTCGAAGAGACTTTTGACTGGTTGGATTAAGGAGAGTGGAGGTCAAGAAGCTCGTCCAGGTTACATAACAAGTTAGTTATGATAAGAGGAAAACGGTGTATTTGATAAGCAGATTCAGTGTTACTCCAAAGGGTTAAGTTATTTCCTTCTGAATTAACTTGACCCTTATGTTTGGTCCAGGCACCCTGGCTTATACGTGTAATCCTAGCACTGAGAGGCCGAGGTTTAGGATTTTGAGACCATCCTGAGCAAGAGCGAGACCCCCGTCTCTATTAAAAAAAAAAAATTATATATATATATATATATATATATCTGTTATGTTCATGAAAAATTATGAAGTGGATAGGGCACCCGCCACGTACACCGCAGCTGCTGGGTTCGAATCCAGCGGGCCGCCAAACAACAATGACAACTATAACCAAAAAAAAAAAAGCCGGACGTTGTGGCAGATGCTTGTAGTCCTTGCTACTTGGGAGGCTGAGGCAAGAAAATCGCTTAAGCCTAAAAGTTGGAGGTTGCTGTGAGCTGCGACACTGCAGCACTCTACCCAGGGCAATAGCTTGAGACTCTACCTCAAAAAATAAATAAATAAAATAAAAATAGAAAAAAATTAGCTGGGTGTGGTGGTGTGTGCACCTGTAGTCCCAGCTAGTGGGGAGGCTGAGGTAAAAGGATCTCTTGTGCCCAAGAGTTTGAGGTTGCTGTGAACTATGATGACACTACGACACTACCCAGGGCAACAGTGTGAGACTCTGTCTCAAACACACACACACACAAAACCACTTATGTTTGACTTACTGTAAAATAGTCTTCATATCTGGAACTCTCATACACTGCTAGTGGAGTACAAATTGCTATAAACATTTTGGAATACTCCTTTAGTAGGATTCACTGGTTCTTTCTTCTTTTTCTTCTTCTTTTTTTTTTTTATTGTTGAGGATTCACTGAGGGTACAAGAAACCACATTACACTGATTGCATTTGTTACGTAAAGTCCCTCTTACAATCGTGTCTTGCCCCCAAAAGGTGTGGCACACACCAGGATCTCACACCCCCTCCCTCCTTCCCTCTCTCTGCTCTCCCCTTCCCCAACTCCCATCGTGTCATTAATTGTCCTCATGTCAAAGTTAGTACATAGGGTTCATGCTTCTCCATTCTTGTGATGCTTTACTAAGAATAATGTGTTCCACTTCCATCCAGGTTAATACAAAGGCTGTAAAGTCTCCATTTTTTTAATAGCGGAATAGTATTCCATGGTGTACATATACCACAGCTTGTTTTTTTGTTTGTTTGTTTTGTTTTGTTTTTTGCCGTTTTTGGCCGGGGCTGGGTTTGAACCCTCTGCCTCCAGGATATGGGGCCAGCACCCTACTCTTTTTGAGCCACAGGCGAGGCCCAACCACAGCTTGTTAATCCATTCCTAGGTTGGTGAGCATTTAGGCTGTTTCACATTTTGGCAATTGTAAATTGAGCTGCAATAAACAGTCTAGTGCAAGTCTCTTTATGATAAAAGGATTTCTTTCCTTCTGGGTATATGCCCAGTAATGGGATTGCAGGATCAAATGGGAGGTTTAGCTTGAGTTCTTTGAGAGTTCTCCATACTTCCTTCCAAAAAGGTTGTATTAGTTTGCAGTCCCACTAGCAGTGTAAAAGTGTTCCCTTCTCGCCACATCCACGCCAGCATCTGCACTTTTGAGATTTTTGTGATGTGGGCCATTCTCGCTGGGGTTAGATGGTATCTCAGGGTGGTTTTGATTTGCATTTCTCTAATAATTAGGGATGATGAGCATTTTTTCATATGTTAGCCATTCCTCTGTCTTTAGAGAAGGTTCTATTCATGTCTCTTGCCCATTGACATATGGGATTGTTAGCTTTTTTCATGTGGATTAATTTAAGTTCTCTGTAGATCCTAGTTATCAAGCTTTTGTCTGATTCAAAATATGCAAATATCCTTTCCCATTGTGTAGGTTGTCTATTTGCTTTGGTTGTTGTCTCCTTAGCTGTACAGAAGATTTTCAGCTTAATTAAGTCCCATTTGTTTATTTTTGTTGTTGTTGCAATTGCCACAGTAGTCTTCTTCATGCTTTCTTTCGGGATTTTTATTGTTTTATGCCTTAAATTTAAGTCCTTTATTCATCTTGAATCAATTTTTGTGAGTGGAGAAAGGTGTGGGCCCATTTTCAGTCTTTTACATGTGGATATCCAGTTTTCCCAGCACCATTTATTGAATAGGGAGTCTTTCCCCCAAGGTATGTTCTTGTTTGGTTTATCAAAGATTAGGTGGTTGTAAGATGTTAGTTTCATTTTCTGGTTTTCTATTCGATTCCAAATGTCTATGTCTCTATTTTTGTGCCAGTACCATGCTATCTTGACCACTATGGCTTTGTAGTACAGCAGGGGTCCTCAAACTTTTTAAACAGGGGGCCAGTTCACTGTCCCTCAGACCGTTGGAGGGCCGGACTGTGGGCCCCAGGACGAGTCAGCTGCTAAGCAGGACAGGCAGCGGCGGCAAAAACACCCGGCAGGCTAGATAAATGTCCTCGGAGTGCTGCATGTGACCCACAGGCCGTAGTTTGAGGACACCTGTAGTACAACCTAAAATCTGGTATGCTGATCCCCCGGCTTTGTTTTTATTACTAAGAACTGCTGGCTCAGCGCCTGTGGCTCAAGTGGCTAAGGCGCCAGCCACATACACCCAAGGTGGCGGTTCGAATCCAGCCCGCCCCGCCAAACAACAATGACAGCTGCAACCAAAAGATAGCCGGGCGTTGTGGCCGGCGCCTGTGGTCCCAGCTACTTGGGAGGCTGAGGCAAGAGACTCGCTTGAGCCCAGGAGTTGGAGGTTGCTATGAGCTGAGATGCTCGAAAAAAAAAGAACTGCCTTAGTTATACAGGTATTTTTCTGGTTCCATACAAAATGCAGAATCATTTTTTTCAAGTCTTGAAAGTACGATCTTGGTATTTTAATAGGGATGGCATTGAATCAGTAGATTGCTTTGAGAAGTATAGACATTTTAACAATGTTGATTCTTCCCAGCCATGAGCATGGTATGTACTTCCATTTGTTAATATCCTCTGCTATTTCCTTTCCTAGGATTTCGTAATTTTCCTTATAGAGGTCCTTCACTTCTTTTATTAGGTACATTCCTAGGTATTTCATTTTCTTTTCTATGGCGAAGGGAGTTGTGTCCTTAATTAGCCTCTTATCTTGGCTGTTATTGCCATATACAAAGGCTACTGACTTGTGGACATTGATTTTATATCCTGAGACATTATTGTATGTTTTGATGACTTCCAGGAGCCCTGTGGTTGAGTCTTTGGAGTTCTCTAAGTATAAGATCATATCATCAGCAAAGAAGGAGAGTTTGACCTCCTCTGCTCCCATTTGGATGCCCTTTATTTTCTTGTCTTGCCTAATTGTATTGGCTAGAATTTCCAGCACAATTTTGAATAGTAATGGTGACAGAGGACAACCTTGTCTGGTTCCAGTTCTAAGAGGAAAAGCTTTCAGTTTTACTCCATTCAGTAAAATACTAGCTGTGGGTTTGTCATAGATAGCTTTGATCAGTTTAAGAAATGTGCCACCTACACCTGTATTCCTTAGTGTGCTAATTAGAAAAGGATGATGGATTTTATCGAATGCTGTTTCTGCATCATTGGAGATCATATGGTCTTTGTTTCTGCTTCTGTTGATATGGTGAATAATATTCATAGACTAGCGTATGTTAAACCAGCGTTGCATCCCTGGGATGAAACCTACTTGATCATGATGTATGACTTTTTTGATGTGATCTATTGGCTAGGATTTTGTTGAGAATTTTTACATCTATATTCATTAGTGAAATTGGTCTGAAATTCTCTTTTTTAGTTGGATCTTTTCCTGGTTTGGGTATCAGGGTGATGTTTACTTTGTAGAACGTGTTGGGGAAGATTCCTTCCTCCTCAATTTTTTGGAATAATTTCTGCAGTACGGGAATAAGCTCTTCTTTGAAGATTTGATAGAATTCTGGTGTGAAGCCATCCGGACCAGGACATTTTTTGTTGGAAGACTTGTTATTGTTTCTTTGATCTTGGTGCACAAAATTGGTCTGTTCAGGAGCTCTATTTCTTCCTGGCTAAGTCTAGGGAGAGGTTGTGATTCCAAATATTGATCCATTTCCTTCACATTGTCAAATTTCTGGGCATAGAGTTTCTGGTAGTATTCAGAGATGATCTCTTGTATCTTTGTAGCATCAGTTGTTATTTCCCCTTTATCATTTCTGATTGAGGTTACTAGAGTTTTTACTTTGCTAGTTCTAGTTCACCTGGCCAAAGGTTTATCCATGTTATTTATTTTTTTCAAAAAACCAACACCTTGTTTCATTAATTTTCTGAATGATTCTTTTGTTTTCAATTTCATTGATCTCTGATTTAATTTTGGATATTTCTTTTCTTCTGCTGGGGGTTTAAGCTTAGATTGTTCTTGTCTTTCCAATTCCATAAGATGGCTTATGAGTTTGTTGACGCACTCTCTTTTTGTTTTTCAAATGTAGGCATCTAAAGTGATAAATTTTCCTCTCAGAACTGCTTTTGCAGTATCCCACAGGTTTTGGTAGCTTGTGTCTTCATTGTTGTTATGCTCAAGGAAGTTAATGATTTCCTCTTTTATTTCTTCCTGCACCCAACTGTCATTCAACAGAAGGTTGTTTAATTTCCATGCCTTTGTGTGGGG
>CAUYTI010058356.1:0-21590 GCA_963575145.1 Galago senegalensis | reverse complement strand
GATTTGCATTGGTGGCTGATGATTCCACTAGTAAAGGTGAATTTGGATTGGTACAGGTGAGGGGTGAATGGTCCCTTAACCGGGGGCTAGAGTTGGTGCAACCTGGTTACGGTTACCTGTATTTCAAGGTAATAGAAACTTATTGTTTATTATAGCAGCTATTTGCCTAAGGTGACTCAGTTTACAGCGCAGTGGCTGTGCAACCTGGGGTGGGGGAGTCACCAGGGAGTGGCCCTGCAGGTTTCACTGGCAGAGGTTGGGGCAGAAGGGCTATGCGGTAAACAGCCAGGAACGGGGCTTGTGCTGTAAACAGCCAAGAATGGAGCTTGTGCTGTAAACAACAAAATGGAGCTAGTTTGGCTCTCACAGTCTTAACACAATAATGAAGTAAACGAGGTGAGGGATATATTAACTAGCATGATGTAAGCATCCCTAATTGTCAATGAAATCAGCACATTGTACCCTATCAATGCATTAACGTATATATGATCTATGTGTTTATGATTTAATAAAAAATAAAATAAACAGGTTTTGTTCAGAATTACAACCCTCACACCCCCACACATATTTTAAAAAAAAGAAAAGTCAGTTGGATGCGACCAGCTCTTGTGATCTAATCATTACTCAGAGCTGAAGGTGGTTTTCTGTTAAAGCGTCTCCGTCACTCTCACTTCCTGACCTGTGAACGCTCTTATTAGCTGCCTTATTAAGATGATATCCTGTCTCTGAAGTAAGAAGATTATCTCCTTACCTGACATGTCATTATCGGAGTCATCTTTGTTCCCCTCCCCCACCAAAAAAAAAAAAAAGCTGACTGTTAACTAGACGTTTAAATTTATGGCTCACTGTGCTATCTGCAGGAGCACATTTATAATGGGATATACTTAGAGGTAGGGAGTTGAGCCTTAGCGACTTAACTCTTTCAAGAGGAACAGATGAAGCCAGAGAAAGTAGCTGCTTTGTCTGAGGTTGTTTAATTGGCGGGGGAGGGGGGGGCACACACTTGAGCGTTAAAGACTCATAGGATGAAAGAAGAAACACATTAAAATAAAATCTAAACTGAGATGTGCATTTTGCATATACTACTGTGCCTGACATATGGGCAGGCAAACCTGGGTAGGTCCTAATAAAAATGTGTTTGGGCAGAAGGTTTGAAGATGGCTGCTGTATTGGGTAAATCAAGGGCAATAAAGGGCACAGGGAAGCCACCACTGGGACTCCTGGTCTCCCAGCTGTGGCCTCCTCCTGGCTGACGATCACAGGGCGCTGCCAACAAAGTGGTCAGTCTCCTTGCTCATTTCCCACCCTAGACATAAGGAAGTTAAGAGAAACCCAGCTGCCTCTATCCAACAAAACAGAAAATTTCTTTGGTTTACTGACCCTGATACACAGTAGAACCTCCACAGTTGGCCACCTCCCTACACTGATGACCTCTTTAAGTTGACCTCATTGTCACAGACTGGACATGCACCACAAGAACTCAATGGTACACGTTCTCGATGGTTACGGTCCTTATAATGACCACCTCTGTATGTTGACCAGTTGGTCACAGTCCCTTGGGTTGTTTGACTTTCTCGGCAGAAACTGAGCAGCTCAGGCCCTACTCTCATCCCTATCCACGGGACAGCCTGTTCAATTGTGGGATCTTTGACTTCTGAGTGGCCTTCGGGCTAATTTAAATGAGCATAGAGAGAGAAGGCGGGTGGCAGTGTTTAAATGACATGTAACATAGATATATTATGGGGTGTTTAATAAGACCATGTATGGTCTTCATGGAGGCTAAGAGTGGTAATAATGTCACAGTGGGGCCCATTTCTGCCAGGTGCCGTTGAGTCCCTCCACTTCCATCCTCATCTGAGTCTGGGCTTAGAGACCCTTCTTTCCCTTTTGCGGAATTGGGCCTTCTGTCTGCAGGGACTGGCCTGAGCCAAGTGCACAGCTCCAGAGAGCCTGGTCTCACTCCTCCTTGGGACACGTCCTCCCAAGGTGATCCCCCAAGTCACTGTGAAGTGTTCTGGAGCCAGGACGTCAGGTCACTGAAACGAGGTGGCTTCGTGGAGCACATTTTCACTTCTTGGTCAACCTGTTTCCTTTCCTGCGTCTCTTCCCCGCGCAGCTCACGCTGCCAGCTTTAATCCCGTGTGAGTCCCTTTGTGCTCTGAGTCCCTTTGATACTGTCTCTCCTGCTCTGCTTCATGCCGTCAGCCGAGATAAATAACCTGTGTGTTTTGGCATCTGCAATGGGCCTCCTGGTCAGTGAGAAAATTAACAAATCTGTCTATCTTCCCTTTTCTACTTGGCCACACCTGGCACGCTCAGAACCCAAGTGCTAATATTGCCTTGGCTCGCCAGGCACCTCTTGTCCCTAATCTGGAGGTGACAGAATTTAGATTTGGTGACAGGATGAGGCCTGCGGAGACAACCAGCTAATGCTGGGCACTCCACACGAGGGCATTTTTGACAGGTCCTTGCAAAACCTGCACTTTGGGTGGGAAGCACACTGCCTGTATCTGTACACAGGACATACCTAGGGGTGTCCTGCCCTTCAGGCCTTCAAAACACCACGCAAATACCAGTAAGTATTTATCTAAAAGAAATAGAGAAAATTTAGTTTGAAATTTGGGAAATAAGAACCACGTTAATCATAGAAGTAGGGTAGAATTTGGACTTTTCTCTGGGCTCATGGCATGTGAAACCAAAATTCTACCTGCCAGGTGTGGTGGCTCATGCCTGTAATCCTAGCACTCTGGGAGGCTGAGGCAGGTGACTTCCTTGAGCTCAGGAGTTCAAGACCAACCTGAGCAAGCGTGAGACCCTGTCTCTATAAAAACAGCCAGGTGCTGTGGCGGGGACGTGCAGTCCCAGCTCCTCGGGAGGCTGAGGCAGGAAGATCACTTAAGCCCAAGAGTTTGAGGATGCTGGAACTAAGACACCACAGCAGTCTACCCAGGGCAGGGCGACAAAGCGTGACTCTATCTCAAAAAAGAAAATTCAACCAAAACATTTGGCTTGCCAAGATGATCTAAGGAGAGTGAAGGGCAGTAGCTAGAAATATCAGATAGCTTTCTGTATAGTTTTTCTTCTATTTAATTCTAGCATATTAGTTCCTTCAACTTAGAATTCCCCATGCAGTTGGGGTCTTCCAGAGGATTCATGAAGAAGGTCCTTCTCTCGTCTCCACCCCTCTCTACCTCTACTGGTGCGCCAAAGAGCCATCAATCACCCATTTCTGTGTTTGCACATAGGCAGATATGAAGAAACTTTCAACTTTCTCTAAATATGAAAAAAAAATCTGTTAATATACTTAAAAAAAAAAAAAACCCAGCTAGGCGAGACTCAACAGGAATACTCCAGACACCACAAAAAACAGGAAGAAATATGCCTTTTATTAGAAGTCTCGTATGTACAGGGAAAGCTGTTTCTCACAGCTCGGGGAAGGCTGTGAGAAAGAGCCACTGTCATCCAAGGTCGCCACGCGTACATGGGTACTGCCATTTAGACACTGCTGCATATTATGAACAAATAGAACCATGGCAGGGAGAGGCAGACGGGACACAGGTACGTGTGTGTGTGTGTGTGTGTGTGTGTGGACGCTTTACAGAGTTTCTAAAAAAACAGGTCGACACAAAAATACAACATGCCAGTAAAAAAAAAAAATAGGCATATCAATACATGTCTTTTTGTTTTTTCTTTTTTGTTAATACAAAGTATGTTGAGCTTTCATCTTGAGCTTTTTTTCACATTGGGATTTGCAGGCACTTTAGCAATCCAGCCACGGTTTACAATACAGGACGTTCAGACCAGCAGGAAAGGAGGAGTGCTCCGGCCCCGCACCACGGTAAAACACGGACACAAGCGCAAGCTTTCTGTTGTCATTGCGTTGGGACCCCAAATGTGCTCTGGGTGACGTATGACAGCATTTCCCCTTACTGGTCTTGGATGTCTCACGGCAGGGTTGTTTCATAACGTGGCCTCGCCAGGCAGAGACAGGCATCCCTTCTGACCAACTTTTCAAAAACACAGAGTGTGACTCAGGTTTTAGAATCCAGAAACGATTATCTGATTTATCTTTGCCCCAGTCTCTGCCCTTCCTGCCAACCTGCCCAGACAAAAACTAATTAAAAATTACTGGGATGCACTGGGCCATGAGCTCATCCTGGGAAAATTCTTATCTGAGCTCCTACTGCCCACCTGGTGGGCAGGCTGGGTCCTCACCCATCAGGGGTCACCCCCGTCTCGGCTCCTACGTTTCCTATGCTGAGCTGTGCTGACTGGACGTGTGTGTCAGGAACGTGAGCAAACAAGTGTATTTATAAACACAGACTAGAAGCATCATTTTATTGGTAATGTTGAATTATAAGGCAGTTACAAAAAGACTTCCATGACAACCAAACAGTGCTGGGGTATGGCTTAGTTGCTTTCATGGGGTGACGGAACTTTCCTTTGATGAGGAGCTGAGAGGGAAAAAGCAAACCCACGGCGATGACAAAATACTACAGATGACTGAGCTGGGAAGAAAGCCCCCATTTTTGGTATAGGTTGCCCACTCGCACCCGCCACAGACTGAGATGCCGCCTCGGAGCGGAGAGAACTTAGAGGGGAAGACGGGGACTCACTCATCCTCCTCAATAATGTCACCACAAGTTGTGCGGAGCCATGGACATCTCACGAGCTGGGGCCGAGATGCCTGGGACCCCAGAGAGACACAGGGCCCGATCGCCTCCCCTAGACGATTGTCAGATGGTGGGGAGATCCTTCCAGGAAACAGACGCTTGAGACATCGTGCAAAGACATTAAGGCCTCCGTTTCTTTGCCCACACTGCTTAAAGGCACTGATACCAACAACAGACATATTCCATAGTACCATCGAGGTTTTTAAAAAACTCCCAAAATACAAGTCTGCGTAGGAAAATGTTTCTTATTGCGTGACACAAAGCAGCAGCCATTCTTCTCGTGCTCAGGAGTAGAAGGGCCTCCCTTTCTCGGGGGTCTGGAGTCTGTTCAGCCTGGCAACCTGAGACGGCGAGGGGGGCACGTCCTGCCGGAAGGGCCCCTTGGGAGGGGCGTAGTTGGGGTCCTGGACTTTCTTATATGAGTCATAGTTGTTGGGCCCCTCGGGAACCGGCTGTTTCTTCATCTGCTGCTCTTTTCGCCTCTGCTCCTGCCGAAGCAGCTCCTGAGTCTCTAGCATGACCCTGGCGTTGAAGCCGTGTCCTCCCAGGTAGCCGTTTCGGGAGCCCTGGTAGCTGGAGTACCGGGGGTTCTCCTTGGCACTCTGGAAGCCTTCCCCGGGGGAGTAGCTTTGCTCCCAAGAATCCTGGGAGACCGAGCTGGCGTTTTTCCTGCTTTGCCTAGAAAACAAAACCCGAAGTTTAGTGCGAGGGCTGGGAGGAGGAGAAGGTGGGGAACGGGAAGGGAGGGATGGGATGTGAATTTCAATGTTTCAACAGCTATGACTGCGTTCTCGTCACGTGTCCTCTACTGCAGCTGGAGAACTCAAAAATGACTGTCCTCAGCAGGCTCACAGTCTTAGATGACGTACACAATGACTAAACGGGAAGACGAAATAGATTCGGCAGCTATTTAGAAACTGGGTTTGTCTGGGGAGGTACTATCTGTTCTGCTTAGAGTAACACGATCTCCTGCAATTTAGACACATTGGCAACTCCAGAAGGACGAGGGATGTGGCAGCTCCCGCTGTAGCAGTAAATGCTAGAGTTAGAAAGTTATAACTCCACCCTAAACAAGCAAAACAAATACTTTACACCGCCGCTACCCCAATGCCAGAAACACCTGCTAATATGAAGTGCACTGAATGGATTGTAACATGAGTTCAGATATGAAAGATTTAAGTGGCGAGTCTTCCATGATTAAAAATGCACCAGGCGGTCCCTTCAAGACCTGGCTTTTGAGTTGTATATGTCAGAAACTGACACACTTCAGAAAACATGCTCATCAAGACTGTGGAACCGGGGAGTCTGTAGAGTAAGGGCTATTTCCGTGCACATTTTTACCTTCATCTAAAGCCGAGATGACCCACATAAGTCACATTCTTCTACCCCCCCCCAACGCCCGATAGGGAAATAAATCAGAGTCATGCAGAAATTCTGAATTCTTATCACTTCCGTAATGAAAGTTGCACGTGATTTTCAGGAAACATTATTGTCCCGAAACATCTTTAATTTACTATCGAGTCTCTAGATGTTTTTATGAATTTACAATAAGATTGGCTATGATGAAGTAGAACAATTTTGTGCTAGGAAGGAAGACATGCCCTAATATATATTTTTTTTTCGGCCTTGAAAATGGAAGAGGGGGGGAGACAATTGAGTAATAAAACAAGATATATTGCTCCATTTATCAATAAGAAAATCATAATCGTTTGGCGACGGTATGTACTGCTCGGCCTTCTGCATCGGTGCTGGCACCATGGCTGAACGTTCACAAAGACTCACGTGGGAAGGAAAAGAAGGTTGGTGAAGCCGCCGGGTCTCCTACAGGAGTTG
Organism: Galago senegalensis; assembly: GCA_963575145.1. NCBI lineage: Eukaryota > Metazoa > Chordata > Mammalia > Primates > Galagidae > Galago > Galago senegalensis. Next base: position 15,084 of record CAUYTI010058356.1, on the reverse strand, counting down.
GAGTCATTTGCATTTCGAACATTTCAGAAGGGCCAGGAATACGGTTTGCAATGAAACCTGCCCATTTTCCGTATGGCCTAAAATGTAGTCCAGGGCGATTTTCAGTAAGGAGAATGACTTCACGTCCAGCTTCACCTTGGCACATGACACAGATTCCCCGGGCACTCTCGAGCATGTCTGTCTGGCTCCCTTTTAACAGGAGGCAAACCATTTATTTGTATGATAAGCCACCGCAAGAATCTTTAGATTTGAGGGAATAGCTTATTTGCCCGAAGCCCTGATTATCTTCCCTTAAAAAGTCATACATTAATCTGCCCGGAGACATGGATGTTGAAAAGTGGCAGCGTGAAACCGGAGGATTTAACATTCATCATGCAACTTTAATTAAAACAATGAACTTGGTACTGATAGGACGGCAGCAAGAGGGGCATTCCTTGAAGACGAGTTGGTTATCAATTTAAAGAAGATCAGAAACAGGCTGTGCACATGTCACCTCTTTTTTCATGCTTGGCCTACTAAGATCCACTAATCTCCTTCCTTCTCAAACTGCATGAGGCCGCAACTCTGCCGTGGGTGTGCAGCAGAAGTGGAATTCTGAATCATCCCAGGAAGACGGAATATTTCTATATTTAACCAACAGTGAGAATTCACTGAACGATGTGGGAAAACATTTTTTTTTTGTGGGGGGGGGTAGCTAAAATTTTCTTTCAATTAATCAGCGTAGAAAAAAGGCAGCAGACTGCCCTGAGGTCTGCAGGAAGATGTGTGGGGGAAACGCACCCAGAAAGGTATGTGCACGCACACGCACTAGCGCACTTCCGTGGTAAGGAGGCTGGCGGCATTGAGAAGGTCTTGATTAAGGAGAGAATGAGACATGAGCTGACTTCAGAGATCAAGGGAAAGAGGCAGATGATAGGAATTTCATACACTTGAAAATGAGCCATGTACCAGCAGGGCGAGGTGGGAGAGGGGCTTTGGATCAGACAGACGGAGGAGATTCATACCCTGTGTCTGTCTCTCGCCAGCTGTGTTACCCTGGGAGAGTTTGCTCACGGGGTCCAAGGCACCCCCATCTGTGAAACAGGCATCATATCTAACCACACATCGTTATGGGGAAGAAACAGATGAATAACCCACGTGAACCGCTTAGAAAAGTGGCACAGTAAATGACGCATCAGTGTCAGAGGAGTAGTTTGAAGACAATGTCACTTTGCCTTCAAAGATCAGGCTCTGGGCCGGGCACAATGGCTCATATCTGTAATCCCAGCACTTTGGGAAGCCGAGGATGGAGGATGGCTTGAGGCTTGATGTCTTGAACTTTAAGACACTGTCTCTACTAAAAGATTAGCCAGGCATGAGGTTGCTGTGAACCCAAGAGTTTGAGGTGGCATGCCTGTACTCCCAGCTACTCAGGAGGATCACTTGAGCCCAGGGGTATGAGGCTACAGGGAGCTATGATGATGCTACTGTACTCTAGCCAGGGTGACAGAGGAAGACCCTGTCTCAAACAATATAAAAAATAAATAAATTAAAAAATCAGGCTCTAGCTTGGGTGGGGGTGAAGTATCGTTCTAACCAAAGAAGAAAAAAAAAAGGTTATCTTTTACTTCCTTGGTCCCAGGGATTGGGTAGAGACTCTACAGCAGAGAAAGGCACCAAAGAAAAACTACAGCGCCCTTATGACACAGGGCAACTCCACCCACCCTGCTGCAGAGATCAGAAAAAGCCTGGGTTTGGAAACCCATGTTCTTTGTCAAACAACAACAGCAACAAAACATGTGTCTCCTTCCAGTTATTTCTTCATAACTGACCCAGAGTTTTGTTTGATCCTACAATAAGCACACTGGAAATTTCTGAAGCCACTTAAAGCACATACCGTGGTTTGGCAATAACTAATGTCACAACGACTTCCAGCAGGGCCTGAGGACCATCATCACATAGAGACTTAAACCAAAGACCTGGGCCAGGCACAGTGGCTCATGCCTGTAATCCTAGCACTCTGGGAAACCCCAGTGGGTGGACTGCTTAAGCTAAGGTGTTTAGACCAGCTTAAACAAAAGTGAGACTCCATCTCTATTAAAAATGGAAAAACTAGCCAGGTATGTGGCGGGCAGCTGTAGTCCCAGCTACTTGGGAGGCTGAGGCAGGAGGATAGCTTGAGTCCAAGAGTTTGAGGTTGCTGTGAACTAGGATGCTACAACATTCTACCCAGGGTGATAAAATGCAACTCTATCTCAAAGAAAAAAAAACAAAAAACGAAATACTCAACGACCTGATGCTTAAGGAAGGCCACTGAGGGGACATGGAAGGATAAAGACAGATACAGAAAGCAAGGCTGAGTAGCTGGCGAGCAGATTGGAGACATAATGAATGGGCCTGGTGCACACACAGCCAGGAGGTGAGGTGTGTGCACAGCAAAGGCAGCCAGACAGCAGCAGGGGCGAAGCTGAGGAAGGAGAGAGAGATGAAGAAGAAACGGAGAGACCACAGGAAAAGAAAATAAAGAGGAATATTTAATCAAGAACCTTACGTCTTGTTACCAGTGCCTACAACTGCACACACCTCAGTTCCATTTGATAGCTGCCTTTTGGTCACTAAGGACAAAAACTAATTTAGCAATCAAAAAAAGATGATGGACCAACGATATGAAATCTCAGTTAGACAAGAGGAATATAAATTTTCAAGTTCTGTTGCACAGGGTCGTGAATACAGTTAATAATAGAATATCCCATATTTCAAAATTGCTAGGAAAGTAAATTTCAGATGTTCTTACTACAAAAAAAAAAAGGTAAGTATTCGAGGTGATGGTTTTGTTAACTTGATTTAATTATCCCACATTATGTGCAGGAATCCTAACATCCCTTTGTACCCCACAAAGCGATACCAACATACATTGTCAACTGACAACTTAAAAAACTCAGTTTTCCAAAAGAAAAGGAAACACGTTAGTCTGATGGAGAGTTGAGTGTGGGGCCACACAGGTTTCCCTAACCCCGCCGTCTAGGGTTACCACCTGGCCTGTGTTTCTTACTGACATTCCAAATGTAACTTGAATTCTGCCCATAGATTTTCTTAATTACAGTTATAATTTACAAACCACTCTGGCTTATACACGTCCCTCTAATTCAAACCACCTTATCTAAAATGCAACTGATACGAAGCCTTGACCATTTGTTTTCTTTTACGCTCCACTTCGTAACTGAACGTTCTTGGGGGCAGGGGAGGAGGGGGGCAATCTTTTCGGTTTCAAATGCCATACCAACTTGTTTGGACAAAACTCTGCTAATTGTCAACATCCGAAAAGCAGAGGTCAAGTGTCTTTGAAGAATAGCACAGGGCAGAAACTTGCACTTGACCCGAGCTCATGTAGGTGGTTGCAGTTCCCCGGCTCCTGGACCTCCTGTTTGCTTTCTTTAGCGTCCTCCAGCTCTCGGCTCACAGCCCGTCTCTGAGGGGTGTAGCTTTGTACCCTACCAAGCTGGTTGTGGGGCTCTGCATGCCTCCTCCCCGTCACACGTATAAAGATTCACGTGGAGAAATTACTCCCTCAAAGGAGGCAGGAACACGATGTCAAAGCCGACCAGCCCCTTTTGCTGAAACTTACATAACTCTTTAATTTGGGGATGTCTGCTTTTCTCATCTCTAAGTAGGATAACATGACTAAAAATAGGCAGCTACAATTAACCCAGAGGAAATGTTTCTGTTATTTAGGGACACGCTAAGTAACAGTGGTAGAGCTCGCAGGAGCAGCGGCAACCCTCTCCTGGGTGTAAATATAGCTACTGCTACGAAGCTCTGCTGATGGAGAGGCAGAGAAAGGAGGGGAATTGCAGGGAAGGGGAAGGGCTGGGCGTCAGGAAGGCTGAGGAGCGTCAGGACGCAGGCACAGTGGGTGCAGGAGCTGCTCTGGAATGGGAGCAGGAGGTGGTCAGGGGAAGCGTCTCTCCCTTCCTCTGCCTGAGCACGGGCCCCTGGCATCCCAGCTCGCTCCCAGTCTTCCAGGCCAGTCTCTCCTACCTTCCCGTTTCATGCCTCAAGCTACACGCACTTGGTTGTGTGTCTCCTTTATTTCTTACAAATGCGGTCAAACACAGTGGACATTTGCCAATGAAAATAAGATGGCCTCAGTACGGACAATACCGTTTGCTCAAGCTTGCCTAACCACTCATGTGGCCATGGAGCAGGACCACCCACACCAGGTGGGTCAATTCATCCAAGTCAACATGTTCCCTTTCCCCATGGAACGCATGCCACAAAGGCCGAGAGAGGGGACCTGTGTGTGATTCTTCAAGGGCTTGGCTTTTGATTCACTGGGCTGACTCATACAGTGGCTTTCTCCCCATGGATGGGAGAACACAGAGGGGAACTCTACACCTGTTAATACCCCAAACATGGGAACAGAAAGCCCAGATAGCAAAGGGCTTTATGCAGTAATGGCTTAGGGCACGGGCAGGTTTGGGTGGGAATTACTGGCAAAATCACTTACTCACTGTGTGACCTTGGGAGAAGTTATTTAATTTCTCTGAGCTGTTTCCTGCTAATTCTATACGATCTCGAAGGTCCTGTCCAAACCTAAACTAAGATTCCTAACCTAGAGCAGGCTAAATAACTTAGTGGGTAATTCTCCTATTTAAAATAAGATACAATTTACTACTCACAGGTGATACAACCTTATGGAATGATAAAGAACACCTTGTTTTTAATTTTTTTGAATGAGCAAGTTATCACAATAGATGGCACTGACCCTGATGGAGATTTTCATTCACAGCCCTGTTCCCTGGGCTGACCCGTGTCAGTGTGAAGTCCCTCACGGTCACTCCAGTGATTATTTAACAATTAGGGACTCATCTTTGTTGGGAGTCAAAATCAAGGTCATTTTTCCATCAGCCAGGTAGGCACACACAGACAGGCATTTGGCACCCTACGAAATTGTTTTTACTCTAATTCTGAACTGTCTACTTGATGTCAACATGGCAAAAAGATGTTTTTCCACCGAAAATGTTTTTGTTAGCCGGGTTTGAAACAGGACAATAAATGCCTGTAAGAACTGTGACCGTAGGAGTGACCTATTCAGGGGAGTTTGCAAAGCTGACTTTTTTAAAAATTTTATTCTTTCCTATGCCTAGAATAAATACTTTGACAGAAAAATGGCACCATCTCAAGGCATTAGGGCTCAGTGACCTGAGTGGTTTTCAGTCCTTCAACAGAGAAGACCTGGGTTGGAGGCGGGTACCCTCCTAGGGGAAGGCAAAACAGACCTTTCCTGCTGGGTTGTAGCTAATAAGGGAGCATCTCTGGGACGCTCTGGAGTCCAGCAGCAGAAGTGATGGGGTGACAACAGGAGAGCAAGCTTTGGGACTGCTGATCTCACATACGCGGGGTTTATGGAGCATTCACCTCCATCCTTTTATGGAGCTCTAGATTTACAAAGTATCATTTATTCTAGTTACCCTACAAGCTGAGCAAAATAAGTAAGCATTGTCTTTCCACTGTACAGTAGAAAAATCTATCTTGTTCATGGCCACATGGGAAACAGCAGACCCAATACCAGACCCCAGGTCTGACCCTGAGCCTAGTACCCTTGTGTCAGGTCACTTCACTTTCAGTTAGGGAGCTTTGGGGGATAATGTTGGCATCCGCTGAAACACCTGCTTTCTAGTCTTCCGGTCATACCCTGAGACACCTCCCGCTCAAACTGAACAAGGACCACCACCCTCCATTTGCTGGTTTCTCTGTGACTGCCTGGGCAGCTTGGGAAGGAGGGTTTCCTACAGGGAGAGGCGGATCTGAACACGCACCGTGGCAGGGAGCTGTACTGGCGCTGGGCCTGCTGGAAGTTCTCACGCTCCTCTTGCCGCTGCCTCTGCAGCTGCACCTCCACGGACACCGAGTGCCGCCCGCTCTGTGCTGGTGGCCTGGAGTTGGGCTGGAGGAGAAAAACGCAAATCATTAACCAGGAGGAACAACACAGGGAACTGGCTGACTCGATTTCAGCTCTCGTGAATTGACACAGGAACTTTGTGCAAACTCTGGAATTTTTTTTTTTTTCTCTTTCTTTGAGGGAAGAGAAATATCATTGATCTAAGAGCCCCAAATATTCAATCAGTGTAAACTGTGATTTTTGGCTTTGGCATGTGGTCTAAGAGGGAGAGATCAACCTTTCTGGTCTCCTTCCTGAGGTTTGGTGAGTATCAACGTTAGACACCTGTCTATATTTCTTGTATATACTACAAAGACCAGGAGAGCAAGGATGTTCAGAAGACTAGAGGAAATAAATGCTGTAAAATAAAAAAATAAAACTTTGTTACAATGATTCACAAATGCAAGGAAGTCTGAGAGTACATAGTTGAAAGCTGCCATGCTGGTGAAGTTTGGGAGTAGTTACATATATTAGTCTTGTGGTCAGATACAATATAGTTGATTCCCCTTTTGACAGGTAAGGCTGGGTGCATTGGCTCACAGCTGTTATTCCAACACTCTGGGATGCCGGGGCAGGTGGATTGCTTGAGCTCAGGAGTTGCGACCAGCCTGAGCAAGAGTAAAACTGTCTCTAAAACTAGCTAGGCATTGCAGCAGGTGCCTGAGTCCCAGCTACTCAAGAGGCTAAAGCAAGAGGATGGCTTGAGTCCAAGAGTCTGAGGTTGAGGTTGCTGAGGGCTATGATGTCACAGCATTCTACCTAGGGTGACAAAGTGAGATTGTCTTAAAAAAAACACACACACAGTTAAGTTTTGAGCCAAGATTAGTTTAAACTTGGCTCTATTAGCCATGGGCAGGTCCTCTCCCATCTATGAATGGCAGCCAGACAGGGAACAGAAATAGTATTGAAAGAATAAACCTAAAAGCTAACAGCTACCTGAACGGGTTATCAGGTAATACATTTTACCTTGGTTATTAGAAAATACAGTTTTCCCTGGGCTAATCATGCCCTGTAGAGAAATGTGCAACCCTTCTGGCTAAGTGCTTTGGCCAGCAGGTCAGCTGTGGATTGGTGCCTCTCACCAAAACCAGATTAATGAATATGCAAGTTGTGCTGAAGGTGAAGTCCCTGCGGACACGTGGACTTTCCTGGACAGTTGTTCCTGTACCTCTAGATCTGGCCTTTTGAAATGAAAGTAGCTCCGCTCAAAATAGACAATGGTGCCTCTGACTTCACCAAACGTCTAACAATGGTTTGTCACAGCATCAACTGCGGGCACTCTTCAGTAATCCCTTTGGATGCGGGCTCACCTCTGCTCCCCCATTGTGCTGCTCAACCTTGGGCACCAGGCATATTCTCAGCGAAGAATGTCTGTTAGAAACAGGTTATTGATTTTTCTTTTAGAGTTGAAAGCCAGTGGAACACCGTGACCCTCCAATAATTTTCTAAAATAACAGAGTCTTCGCATTCATTTGGAGAGGTGTTAAAATAACATGGGGCCTTATTACCTAACAGACGGCTCCTGTGGGGGCCTGGCTTTGTGTCTGCGCAGAAATCTACCGCCATCCCTTGTTCTCTTTCTGCCAGGCCAGCGCCACCTTATTTGTTGATAGACAATGAAGAGACAGTAGACAGGACAAAAATTTCCAAGCATATGGGCATCGTCAGCGAGCCTATTAAAAATATCCTGATGCAAAAATAACGTGCACGGAGATTAGGCTTTACGACGCCCTGGTCTCTAACTCGGCGATGTTTATAACTGCACTCGTTGGAACAAATGTGCGCTCAGGGACCCGCTTCGCAACACCATTCAAATAACACATCGGTGGTGCCTTCAGCAAGAAAAACACTTCCCTGAGTGATTTCTGCTTATGCAAACAAAGCTTCACCCAATTGTTCATCAACTCTATTAAAGAACTCAGACATTTTCTTCCTTGACACTTGATGACGGGTGGCCAAGGGGAACTTGAACTTGTTTATTGTTCACGGCGAACCATGGGGAGCTTGGGAGAAGCCACGGGACGGAGAAGAAAGCCAAGGAAGAAAATAACCACACAATTTCCTTCACGCCCTCTGAAGAACCACATTTTCCTTTCCTTTTCACTCGGTAGAAGCTCTATACATGTGTCAAGCAGTCTTGAAAGGCCTGGCGTTCTGCGGCGCGATTTAGTAACCAGCTTTCTAAACTCACGCTGTTCTGTGACACACGGCTTGCAGAGATGTGAAAGGAAAATGCAAGGTCTTGTAGAAATTTCAGGTGTATTTTTAAGTTGTTTCTCCCGGAGGCCTGGAAATTTGATTCTGACGGAGAAAAAGAAAGTTGACGGGCCTTTGTTTTCTCAACAGTGTGTTTTCTGGCTCTGTTCACCTCGAACCTTAGCCGCTGGAAGCATCTTCCTGGATTTTGCTGAACTCCTGTAATGCAATTATCAGCACATGGGGCCCAAAAACCTCCCAATGAGCAAATGAGTTTGGCTCCAGCAAACTGATGTGTGTCGTCCAATCGTGCTCGCGATGATGTAACATAGAATATCAGCCCAAGGCAGCGCCTGTGGCTCAAAAGGTTAGGACACTGGCCCCACATGCTGGAGGTGGCCGGTTCAAACCCAGCCCTGGCCAAAGCCTGCAAATAAACAAACAAAACCCCCCAAACAACAATAGAAAAAACCCCAAAGAAACACAGCCCCACCATTAACATTTTGTTCCATTTCTTTTCTCAGAACACACAAAAGGATAGGTTATTAAGAGAACCACCTTTATCTTTCAGATGAGACTTTAAGGGGCCACGTATTTCTTTTTTCTTTCTTTTTTTTTTTTTGAGACAGAGTCTCACTTTGTTGCCCTCACAAAGGGCATCACAGCTCACAGCAACCTCAAACTCTTGGGCTTAAGCGATTCTGCTGCCTCAGCCTCTCAAGTAGCTGGGACTACAGGCGCCCGCCACAACGCCTCGCTATTTTTTTGTTGCAGTTGTTTTTTTTTGTTTGTTTGTTTGGGGGGCTGGGGCTGGATTCGAACCCATTCAAACAGCTCCAGTGCATGTGGCTAGCACCCTAACCGCTGAGCTACAGGCGCCAAGCAAGAGTCACGTATTTCAAGAAAAACTGCAGACATGACCAGTCCATACCAACAGCTAAAGAAAGTTCATACTGGTTAAGTTTCACATTTGGCCTCAACAAAAAGTCACTTTTCTAATTCGCAATTTCAATGACGATCTCATAAAACATGTTAATTGTGGGAAGAGTATTAGCAATCCTGACTTTTGGATACTATGGTTTCAATTTCTGTGGCAGAAATAATCATGTAACTGAATTCATTTAAAAAAAGGAAGGAGGGAAGGAAGGGAGGAAGAAGAAGGAAGGCGGAAAGGAAGGAAGAAGGGCGGGGGAGGAGGGGAGGGAGGGAGAAAGGGAGGGAGAGAAGGGAGGGAAGGAATAATGTGTAGCCTCATAGACAAATGCATATTTTCAAAAAAAAAATCAACAATGACTACCACAAAGTAACCTCCGTTCAGGGGAATATATGCAGAGGCATAATTGTACTAATTCTGGAGATGCACCAGATAACAAGGCAAGCCTCTGTTTTAACAGCGCCAATTACAAATAACCCTGGTCTTGTTGTGATGAAAATGGTTACAAACAGTGACCTTTTAAATCAAAAAAATAGCTGCGGCTGCCGAGGCCACAGTGCCAATAGAGACGGTAAGGCAGAAATAAATACGTGACTATCTACTACGTGGCACACAAGAGGCTGCGAGACACGGATCTCTACGTGGCTTATGTTGAAAACCACAAGTGCAGAATATATGCGCGTTGCTTTGGTGAGCAAGTTGCAAAGCACCTTGTCTTTCCTGTGATGATAAAGGCGCAGTAGTCAAAGCTGGAGGAAGCTACATAAGTTTGCGATCACTTAGTGGAAAGCAGAACATAGAACACGTCTTTCACAGAGTGAATTAAATCACTCACTAAGCATTTCTCTCAAATACAATCGGGCTTGTTTCAATGTAGAAAACTAAAATGCAAATTATAAAAATAAATAGAAAACAAAATAGCTAACACATAGTTAACGGGCTAAAGAACAAAAATAACCCCAGCACAAAGTCTCAGCACTACCCAGAATTAGGTAATATTCTAAACCTTTTTACAGTTTAGTATTAAAGTTATGCAGCCACTCATGAAGTGAAATCATCGTTTTCACGTTGATGTGAAATATCCAATGTTTTTAAACCCCTATTATTTTTCTTCATATAGATAAGAAAGATAATGCGTAAACATATGAAGCCAGGGGCGGCGCCTGTGGCTCAAAGGAGTAGGGCGCCAGCCCCATATGCTGGAGGTGGCGGGTTCAATCCCAGCCCTGGCAGAAAACTGCAAAAAAAAAAAAAAAAAAAAAATATATATATATGTATATATATATATATGAAGCCAGACAATTAAGTTTGTGAACACATTCTAGAAAAAGTGCTACGTACCTGATGGCCACCTTCCAAGTACTCACCACCTTGGGAAGCTATGCACTTAAGTCATTGCCTAGTCCACCCTTCAAAGCAATTTGGTGACTCTTTCTGGAATGGCCATCAGAGCTGTTGTTGTGTGAGGGCTGACAATTAAGTTCGCAGACTCCTTCTAGAACAAGTGCTTTGGAGGGTGGACTAGGTGCTGGCTCAGTGCAGAGCCTCCTGAGGGGAGGACTTCGGAGGTGGCTGTAGTGACAGGCACCAATGAAGTTCGCAGCACCTTTCTAGGATGGGTTTATGGGCTTACTAGTCCAACCTCCCACACATGTGTGCACGTGTATATACAAACACATGCAGGTAATACTCTTACCAATGATTGCTTGGGGCAGGTTTTCTGCTACTTGAATTATGAATAATAGAAATCCTCCAAATGTCACACGTCCAAGGGCATACACAGGAAACAAAGGGTAAAACAGGAAATGTCTGTGTGCCTTGGATAGAAGCCAGTGGTGAAGGTGACGATGACAACAACAAAAATCCCTTTGAGATTTAGAATCCCTGTTTGAGCAACTCAAATACACTGTAACTCTGATATGAATCCCATATAGTCATAAAATGGTACTTTACTTATTTATTTTTTTGTGACAGAGCCCTACTCCTTTGCACTAGGTAGAGTGCCATGGTGTCATAGCTCACAGCAACTTCAGACTCCTGGTTTCCAGTGGTCCTTCTTGCCTCTGCCTCCAAAGTAGCTAGAACTACAGGTGCTCACCACAATGACTGGCTGTTTTTTCCTATCTTTAGTAGAGTCAGGGTCTTGCTCTTGCTCAGGCTGGTCTTGAACTCCTGTGCTCAAGCAATCCACCTGCCTCAGCCTCCCAGAGTACTAGGATTACTGGTATAGCTACCTGGCCTCGCAAAAATGGTACCTTAGACAGGGGTCCTCAAAATTTTTAAACAGGGGGTTAGTTCACTATCCCCCTGACCATTGGAGGGCTGGATTATAGTTTAAAAGGACAGGCAGCAGCTAAGCAGGACAGGCAGTGTCAGCAAAAACACACGGTGGGCCAGATAAATGTCCTCGGCAGGCTGCCTGTGGCCTGCGGGCCATAGTTTGAGGACGCCTGTGAGAGATTTGGTAGCGGACAGCAACAATTTTGATGCCATTAACTCATGTAAAGAGGGTAAATTATTTTTCTATTGGCAATTATTTTCTACGTGGATTGTGGGTCATTACACAGGTTCAAGATACACAAAAATCAAGAAACATAAAATCCGTGTGCAGAGAAACAGATGAAGCCCTCCCAGCAACTCTGATAGGCAAGTTGACATGTGCACAGTGAATCAGAAAGGGCACTGTCGCCTGTGTTTCTAAGAAGTAAAATAACAGACCACAACCCAGATTGTCTCAAAACTTTCGTAATGACCCATGTATAGTAGACTTATTGCACTTACACCATTTAATCAAAATAAAGTTACCTTCTGTCCATCTCTCCTGCATCCCCAGCCCTCTGCCCACTCTGCACCACACACTATAGTTCTACAACTATTGAGGGACCTCTCCTGCCTGCACAATGTTTAAAAGCTGAATTGCTAATGCCGTGAGTAATGGTTAAGACATCTGCAGACCATGTCCATTTTCCTCATGAAGTTTTTATAAATTCATGTTTTCTTCTTAATACAGTTCGTCTTCATCTCACCTTTCCCACCAGTGCTTAGATCTGTTTTATTTTTTTTTGTTCCTGCTGCTTTAAGCAACAGGTGCGTTGAAAATGAAAGGAGCCCTCTGATGTCAGGTGCTACTGGCGTGGCGTTCTCACCAAGCTGGGCTTCGGCATGGGCCCATGGTCAGGGGTGGTGGGGGTGGCATCGTCTAACAAAACTACATTGCAGCAGTGCAGAAGCTCTCTCTGTGTGCCAAGGGTGCCCCTGGGCTCCAGAAATGGCTTTCGATGGGTCTATTTCCATGGCTGGTAATTTCCACTAGTTTCAAGCTAGGCTAACACTTCAAGGCTATCAACTAACGTGCCATTCTCTTTTTTGAGTCATGCCAGGAATGCCACTATAAGAAAACGACAGCAAATGCCTTTCCTGCCTTAACAAAGATGACAACAAAAAGAAAAACCACCATTTTCTCAAATCTGCCAGGCACAGGGGAGGAACGCAGGGGTGCAGAGTGCCTGAGTACTGTGATCAGCTTGTCAATTAAGGCAGGTAGAACGCTGAGGGGGTAAGGAGGGCTATTAAAAGTCTTAGGGAAGAAAATGGAGAGAAAGGGCAGATTTTTGTTGTTTAGAGACAGCGAGGAAGCAAGACGCGCTTGGGGGAGAAGAGGATATTCACATCGCAGAGTATCAATTTTCTACCTGAAGGACTAAACTACTTTAAGTCACTCCCAACCTGGGATGGAAGGGATTTAGCAATACAGCTATTAAAGGCTCCATTATCCCATCTATCAATCGGCTCAGCCAGCAAGTCTCCTTGTGGGCAACGCTCAGGTATCTGCAAAGTTTTTACAGCATACTGTACTCACGTCTGCAGGCTGCAATTTAATTCTTTTAAAAGCAACACTAAGTCCTGTCCGTCTCTGAGCTCTGCGATAATAACCCCAACCCCAGCTATTGTTCCATTATCTTAAAAAAGATTTAAAGCAACTCGCTGCTTTATTTATGTTGCACCTGGCATCGCACAAGGAAGACACTGGCTTTTTCTTCTTCTCTTGCTCAACTTGGGAGAGAACTTGCTTCAATTATGGAGCTAAGGACATTTTCTGGGCCTCTGCTCATCTAAAGACCTTTTGTGCCACAAATCAGCTCCCTCGGGCCCAAACATTATTTCGGACAAAGGCTCAAGACAGGTGCATTCTGTACAGCTAGAGTTTATAGAGAATGTTTTCAAAATAGAGGTATGGAAGAGGGCTTCCTTAGATGAATTTTCTGTAGCGTCTCACTCTGTATGTAAAGTAATTGGCTCGGATATTTCCATTATGACACACTGGGCTGCACTTTGTATGTGTGGGTGGGGGGCATCTCTAACAAGCATGACGATTTCAACTAATATCGTCTAAGTTGTACACGCGGCTTAAAGATGAGTTTGTGGTTCCTTAAAACTAAAATGATTACAAATTGTTCCAATGGCTGAGGTCATGGTCTCATCCCTTCCCAAACACAGGAGTGACCTTTCAAGGTCACAATACACACAGGGAGAGAAAAACAAATACAGAAAGATAGAGAAAAAGCTCATTCTGTAAAACATATGATGAAAACCATCAACCAAACTCCATTTTGAACAACCAAGCAGCTCTTAGCTATGTGAGGATGAGAAGTGGCATAAAAATTAATATGGTAAGTAGAACTACAGTCACTTTCATCTCATTTACATGATCATTAACATGGAGCAAGATATCAGTTGTTTGCAAATGAAAAAAAAAAAGAGGTCACTTTCTGACCCACAATTTAGGAAATTATTCTATTCCTAAAGGTAATCAGCCTGTCATCCAAATAATTCCCTGCTCACTCATTATAGGAGACAATGATACCAGCCATGTTGTCTGTCTATGCTGCTGTGGCATTTTGATACACAGTAATGTGGCCTATGACCTTTAGGAGTTGAGTTTCCAAATGTACAAAATTTTCTCAAATTTCCCCTAATGCGATTGTTCATATAGAGTAGATAATGTAGAAATATATGCCAACACAACCACTGTCTCCATTCAAAAAGAAACTTACAAAGGAACTGAAATAGATTTCAAATCATTTTCACTTCTCCAGGTGAAAGACATCTAGAGTTGAGGAGGAGGAAACACCCAGTCTTGCATACAGTAATAGATTCACCAGGAAACACCCAGTCTTGCCAGCCAGTAATAGATTCATCCCTTTCAGTTTACTGAGGCCTGTTTCTTTGTTTCTCAAAGTTGCATATTTAAAATACATTCCCAAGTTGAAGAGGGGTTCTTTCAAGCCTGTCCTGATCACCCAAAGCTCATCTGAGCCTTGCACCTCTGGCTTCAACACACCCGTGTTTACTGTTAGCAAACCGCGTCTACACTGCACCAAGTATTCTTTTTTGTTTAAAGCTCCGCTGGAGAGTTCAAAGAGCAGTCTTTCCTTCTCCTCTTTGTTCTCCTGCCCCAAACACAATCACTAGAACACAGTACGTACTCGCTAAGTTTGATGAATGAAATAATTAACCAAAGGGTGAATGCTGGGAAGATGCTAGTTAGACTCTCCATTCCCAGGTAAACTCAAATAGCGAATGCAGCTCTTCATGGCGTGGGACCGGGGATGACACGTCCCCATGGGGTTTGCCAGGTTGCAACTGTGTGTGGTTTTGACACCACCTCCATGCTGTTGTCTCTGAAAGGTCGACACTGTGCTCATTGCTCTTTTTAGCCCCTATGTCCAAATACACATAGCTAAAATATATTTACCGCTCATCACGAAAGAATCCTGCTTTAAGAAACCTGGTGGGGGCTTGGCGCCTATAGCTCAACCGGCTAAGGCGCCAGCCACATACACCTAAGGTGGCAGGTTTGAATCCCCAGCCCGGGCCCGCCAAACAACAATGATGGCTACAACCAAAAAATAGCTGGGCGTTGTAGCAGGCGCCTGTGGTCCCAGCTACTTGGGAGGCGGATGCAAGAGACTCGCTTGAGCCCAGGAGTTGGAGGTTGCTGTGAGCTGTAATGCCACGGCACTCTACCCAGGGG
>CAUYTI010058355.1:0-27061 GCA_963575145.1 Galago senegalensis | reverse complement strand
TCACTTGTACCCTTGTAAGATAAACCATAGAGGTGACCCCACCAATCACCCTCCCTCCACTAATACCTAACAGTAATAGAATATGCCTCCCAGGGCCACTGTGATAATTTAATGAAGTTATGCATTTGAGCAGGTAGAATTCTACCCTGGCCCCATCTCCGCCTTCTGGTGTAATGTCCTGGTCAATCTCCTCCTCAGAGTGAGGGAGGAACCAGCAACTCTCTTCTACTGAATAGATTATGTCAAAGCAGTAGTCTGTCACTCCTGTGATTAATTTCCATTATATAAAACTTTGTTTTAGCAGAACAGAGAGAGAGAGTCCCCGGTGGGCCTTGATGAAACAAACAGCTGTGTTGTGAACTGCCATGTAGGGGTTAGACGGCAGAGAACTGCAGACTACCCCTTGGAGCTGACCCAACCTCCAGCTGAACATCAGTAGGAGTCATGAAGCCAGAGGGAATAACCCAAGAGATCTTGAAGCAGGTTCTTCCCCAGTTGAGTCTTCAGATGAGAATGCAGCCCAGAGGACATTTTGTAGCCTTGTGAGTCCATGAGCAAAGGATCTAGCTCAGCCTCCTGACTCATAGAAACTGACAGACAATAAATATGCCTGTTTGAAGCTGATAAATTGTGGTGATCTCATATGCACTGATAGATCACGAACATGTGCATGTAGAGCATTTGACCCTGAACCTTGCATGACCTTCAAAAAATATTAGCTGCATGTTCTACATACATCAAACCAGTAGCAAATATTTATAGAGATACTATGTATGTATAATACATCTCTGTGAAAGTTTACTATAATGCAACTAACAGATTTATGCCTTCACTGTAGTTAGGAAAAGGGTCTTTTTAGAATTATAGCAAATAACCTTCCTTCCTTCCTTCCTTTCTTCTCCCCCCCTTTTTTTTTCACAGTAACCTCAAACTCTTGGTCTTGAGCAATCCTCTTGCCTCAGCCTCCTGAGTAGCCGACACTACAGGTTCCTGGCATGATGGCTGGCTAATTTTTCTACTTTTAGTAAAGATGGGGTCTCACTCTTGCTCAAGCTGGTCTCGAACACCTGAGCTCAAGCAATCCACCCAACTCAGCCTCCCAAAGTGCTAGAATTATAGGCATGAGTCACCATTCCCTGCCAGTTAACTTTTCTTGATGAGGTTTAGAGTTACATAGCTCTCTTAAAGGCTGTCTGCAGCTGTATTGTGACAAAATCTCAGAGGGGCTGTGGGTGTATAAGATTCAAAAATGTACCTAGAGTATGAAAGACCTCCAAATAAGGAGGGAATCTGTGGAGTGGGTGGGTTGGAACAGACTTTATATAATAATCCATGTCATTTATTTTTAGGCTTTCATCATACTATTAAATTAAAAGGCAATTTTTAGCAGACTGAATAATAACAGCAAACATTCAGTTTAACAACCATGATACAATATGGGCATGCTTTAAAAATCCTAACAGCTGGTTGGAATTCAGCCTGAGATGAATTCGTAAACATGTATTTTATAAATTGCTGGTGGGTTATTAGAGAATGAGACTGGTTTCATCCAGCAGTTATTCAACGAAAGGACTAGAAGGTGTCCAGAGTGGAGACTGCTCCTTCTCTGTCTGTCGACCTTTGGGGGCTGCTCCCTCAGGCTCCAGGGATCTCTAAAGAAGGGGTGACATGACTATGGACGCAATGACATAAACACAAATGACAGACACAAAGGATGTCTGCTGTTTTGCCATACACAGAGTTGTCCTCAGCTGTCACACCCCCTGGGGACTCCACTTGGACAACCTTTTCAAACACTGTCTTGCATTTTTTTACTACCATATCCCAAAAGAAGAGGGGAACTTTTTCTTCTATCCACCCATCCATTCCTTCACTAAATAAATTATTGAATAAAAACAAAAACTAAGAAGTTTAAAAAATGTAATGACTCAACTGATGTTACACCTTTGGAAAGCAAAAGTGCCCCCCACTCAGACACACGCCCAGCTCTGCTGCTCTGCTCCCACCCCGTCCTCCGGCCACAGCAGACTTACTTATTTCTGCCACAGTGATGTCAGATGCAACCTTAAGATGAGCAACATCAGGAACAATCAGCTCCACGAGACAAATGACAGCTTGTTGTTCTCACAGGCTTTTCCTGGGACTGTAATTATCAGGGAAGCACAGAGATACATTTCAACACCCGTCCTCCACACCGATCCCAGACAGTGCAACGGGGAAGGACCCAACTAATCACCTGATTACTGTCCAGCAGTCTTCAGATTTACCTGCTGATATTTTTGTTTGTAATCACACCAGTCTGTTATGGACCATAGCTCTGGAGTAGACTTTCCAAATACATCTTCCCAGAAAGGTATTGGGATCTAATGACAATGAAAAACATTACAACTTATTCCAAGGTCTTTACCTCATCCTACTCTCAGTATCTGCGAACAGCTATACGGGCATCCCTTCATTGACTCAGCAAATATTGGTAGAGAATCTCCTCGTTGGGGGCATAGTCAGGGTGGAACTGATTCCCACGAGTCAGGAACAGCTCTCGATCACTCCCCTTGTGTGGTGCGCCTGTCATCTCTTGCCTTCTGTCTTAGCTAAAAGTCGCTTCTAATTTCTGTCACGTTGCCCTCAGAAGCACACATTCTGGTATTTCTAGATCATGCACAGAGATTGACATATGTGTGGTATAGCTACCTTTACAGACTAAACAGACACAAAGAAAAACAGCCACAGAAGGAGGACTCTCCCACCCATGTCAGGTGGAGGTGTGGACAAGTGGCTGTGCTTTGGACTCTGGATGCAGCCTCTGTGGCTCAGGGGCCTATCCTGCCACTCACTGGCTGTGCGTGATCCCAGGACGGCTGTTTTCCTTCTCTGGAGGATTAACAGCAGTCAGTACTGTGGGTCCACATGAAGACAGACCAGAACTGACACAGGGGATGGGCTCAGAACAGTAGCTCACATTTGGCAAGCGCTCAGTAAATGTGAGCCCTGTTATTACAAAGAACATTAAATATTTCCATTCAATCTCATCCACATCTCCTCACATAGCAGGTGAATTGACTTCTCTTAGTACGTTTGAAAGAACTGTCTTGTAAAATCTCCCATGCCTGGTACCTTTGTGGGAGTAACTCCAGGGTTGCTATCATACACATTTTATACTCAGGGTGAGAAGTTTTTTTAATCAGGGTAAGAAGAAACACGTGTTACTATTATAAACTCAACGTGTTAAGTACATTGGTTTTCTTATCCTGATTTCTTCCCCTCATCGTTATCCTGTGTAAAATTCAGCAATTTCTTTCATGTCCCAGGCTCAGTACAAAGCTTCCTTTCTATGCTGTTTACTCTTTTTTTTTTTTTAAGAGATAGAGTCTCACTTTATCACCCTCGGTAGAGTGCCGTGGCATCACAGCTCACAGCAACCTCCAGCTCTTGGGCTTAGGTTATTCTCTTGCCTCAGCCTCCCGAGTAGCTGGGACCACAGGCACCCACCACAACGCCTGGCTATTTTCTTGTTGCAGTTTGGCTGGGGCCGGGTTTGAACCCACCACCCTTGGTATATGGGGCTGGCGCCCTGCTCACTGAGCCACAGGCACCGCCCCATCCTGTTTACTCTTTTCTGGCCCCTGAGTCAAATCCCTAGGTTTGCAGTCTTCCTCTACTAACTCCTGTCTATGAGACAAGAGACGAATTTTACTTCTGTGACTCAGTTTCCTCCCGCATCAAATGGGGAAAAAAGTGAGACCCACCCCTCAGTGCTGCCGAGGCAGGTTCCAAATAAATTCTAGCTACTGTTATCACTCTGAGATCTCAGGGAAATTTCTGAGCCCGTAGCTGTGTGGTGAAGACTTGCTGAATTTATGTCCCATGAGGAGCAAGAGCGAGGTCTCAGCGTTGAGAGAGTGTGGTGTGGATTGCAAAGAAACGCAGAGTGTTCTGTGAAGCTGGAGCAGGTGTCACCCCAGCCGTAAAAGCCAGAACCCTCTTCCAGATGTGCAGGCCCTCCTGCTCCCAGGTGTTACCCGAAACCCAGGCCTCCCCAGCCTGTTTGGCACGGAAGGCCAGTAAGCCACCTTAATTTGGAAAATTCCGCTCACGTTCCTGGGGGGAGAAAAAAAAGAAAAAAGGTAGAGGCAAGGTCGGAAATTTAAACCGAATTGTTTGGTAATGGAAAGTCCCTTTCAAATCTCTTTAATTCTTTATTTGGATTCCATTGAGTGTGCGCCAAAAGGGAAAAACGAAAGGTTAAATCCTCCTATCAGATCTGGCACAGGAGCTCAGCCAAGCGGCTTAGGGGACGGATTAGCTCCAGCGAGGCAGAGGTGTTAATATACAGAGTGCCACAGGGCAGACGGACCCTCCTGGAGGCCTTGGCATCCACTTAGCCCTGAGAGGGGGTGTCAGGAGGAAATTAGCCACAAGGCAACAGGTTGAACTTCAAGGGCTACAAAGCATCTGCCTTCCCTGGGCCTGAGGAGACCACAGGTACCCTCGCCTTAGTTGCGGGGTCTGCTTCCCTTAAGGGATGAAGCTTCACAGCCTTTTCCCACAGAAATGGTCACATAGATACAAGATTCTGCCTTAACTTTAGGGCAGGAGTGTCTAACCTGCTGCCCACAGGCCTCATACAGATTATTTGAGAACTGCTCTCCTTATCTGCGGTATTGATGTCAAGAAAAGCATACACAAAACTTTCTTTATGCTCATCAGCTTCTGTTAGTGTCTGTAGATTTACTATGTGGCCCAAGACAACTCTTACTCTTCCAATGTGAGGCAGGAAAGAATCAACCTGGTCTCCCCTGCTACGGGGTTCCTGGGCCTCTGATTCCCATCTGTGGACCACACAGCTCTGCCTTATTACATGAAATCCCTGCCCTCATGGAGAGCTTCTTACTGAAAATCTTACTATTCTTCAAATGCTGCTCCCCATCAGCTCTCAGTGGAGTCAATTCATGTTTCTTTTTAAACTAAGGCCAGATCCCCAATTCAGAGGGTCCTCGTCTGTGTCCTGAGGTGCCTGTGTTTGTATCAACAAAACAGGTGAGCTTGGTGCAGGGGGATTTGGGGCAGGGGGGGCGACCAGCCTGGTCCTGGAGTTAACTGTGGGCTCTGTCCTTAGATCCGGCATTCTGAGCTGGATGACGTGGGGACAGTGACTCAGCATTTCAGAGTTTCCGCATCTTCCTGAACAAAATGGAGATTTATTAGTTAACTGCCAAACTTCCCATACTTTTGTCGGATTACATTTGTTGCATGTCAAAGTGGTTTTCCAGTGATCAAAAGGACGGTAGCAATATGGAAGTTTAATGAGAAGCTACCCTGGGGTATGACAAGTCCTGAACTTGAGGACACAGGACCTTCCTTCCCTGAAGGAGTTTGCTCAGTGGAGTGAGGAAATTGCCAAGGAAACCAATGACCACCGTCCACTGTGATGCAGTGTCCCAGGAAAGGCTTGGCCAGGCCTTCTAGGGAGGGACCCATCCCTTCTGGGACATTTCAGAAAGGCTTTCTGATGGGTGTGGGTATTCTGAGCCATGGAAGTGGGGCAGAGGAGGGAGAGATTTGAGCAAGGCTTTCTCAGTCACCTCCCTACCCAAAGAAAGGCGAAAGATGGCAGTGGAGAGTGTCCAGTTTTTCTTCCTCTGAGTCTCCCTGAAGCAACGTCCTGACTTTCAAGGCCTGAGTTAGGGGAGATGTGCGTGCAGTACTGTGACCTGCGAACAGTGCTGTGACCCAAGTGCGATACTGTGACCCAAGTGCGGTACTGTGACCCGCGAGCGGTACTGTGACCCGTGACCAGTACTGTGACCCGTGAGTGATACTGTGACCCGCGAGTGGTACCTTGACCCTGCAGTACTGTGACCCACGTGCGGTACTATGACCCCCACGCAGCGCTCATACCCAATACAACACCCCGCGGGGATCTACTTACCTATCTCACTAGGCTAATCTCGTGATCGCGTTTGCCCTTCGGAGATGCTTGGGATAAGGAAATGTATTTTCCAGCTGACTTTGTAGACCTTTGAACTTGACGGCTTCCTGAATTCTTTTCACTTGCAGACTATGCCTTACTGAAATGGCAGCCAGTTCAAGTTTAGGGCTTACTCTTGGCTTTACCTGACTCCCTACTTAGAACATTGAGGACCCTTCACCGACACCTGCCACTGGAAATAGTAGACTTTCTTCACAGCTAGTATGTTTTATTAGTTAATTTAATTCTCATTTATTGTCACTTCTTCATCACAACAGGTTCCTAAGAGGTCAGGTTCACACACCTCCATGTGAACTAATTAATAAATGTCTATATTCTTTTTTCTTTGTAACTCTTACTAATTAATAAATGTCTGTATCCTTTTTTTCTTCCTCACTTCCTCTGTTTCTTCCCTTTTTCTTCTTTAGTATCTGCCACTGGGACTGACACATAATAAGTACTCACTAAATACTTCTTGGGTAGCTGATACACCTGAAAATTTTCAATAAGCAGCAAGAATTTTAAAATAATTCTTTTTAGGGTGGTGCCTGTGGCTCAAAGGAGTAAGGCACTGGCCCCATATGCCTGAGGTGGCGGGTTCAAACCCAGCCCTGGCCAAAAACTACAAAAAAAAAAAAAAAGAAAAAAGAATAATTCTTTTTAAAAAACACATAACCTAACATTTGAATAAGGCATCTTTGTAATTCCAGGGGTCACTACAACCCCAAATCAACAGCCTCACGCCGTCTCTAAACAGGAGGGGTCTGTAACATGAAAGTAGTTCTGTTAGATGCTTCATGGGACAAAGAATTACTGCAGAGACTTCAGATTATAATCCTCAGACTTCAGGATAATTAAAATCACAGTTTGAATGCTACAAGAAGAACTATTTAGATTTAATTTGCTATTGCATACAACATAAAGGCTGATTACTTTCCCCTCAGCATTTTGGACTTTGATATAATTTCCTTTTTGTGAGTTAAATTCACTTAAGTGTCAATATTTTGCAATGCAAAGTACCAATTAACTTTCTGTGGTTGTGTTGAAAACAACTTTCAACAAAATTGTAAATGGTCTCTTGTTTTGCTTCTGTCAAAAACTCTGGGCTTGAGATGTATTTTTGAAATATATGTGTCAGGGACAAGCAATCCCAGGGTATTCCTAGACCAAAAGCCTTTCTACCAAGTACACAAATCATGGACTGGTTTTATTTGTGGACACCTCCTCCCTTTTACCTAAGAAGGCAGTGTGACATAGAACACAGGGTATGGAGAATTCTGGATTTGGAACCCAGCTTTTCTTTGAGGCATTAGGCAAAATGTTTTAACTTCTCTTAGTCTTTCCTAGTAGCAGTAAGAATAATAATAATAATAATGATATTTATGAATGCTTAAATGCTACCTAAGTACCTTTCAAATGTTATCTCACTTGATAATTATTAAAAGTCCCATCTTTCCATTTGGAAGGTAAGAAAAATGGGCCTTCACAAAGTCAAATACAGCACTCAAGATGACACAGCTGTGTGGAGTAAAATCCCCATTGCCCACTCGTTCAATAGAGCTTAATTCCATTGGTTTAACCTCTAATCACAGGGTCCTGTAAACTGAAAGGGACACATTGTCAGGACACATACTTAGGGGACCTGACACAAGCCACATACCTCCCGCAAGCTTAACCTTGTCAGTGGCCCTTGGCCCATGGGTGTATGTGCACAGGCCCTTCCTTCACAGTCCAGCTCCCATCATGGGTGTATGTGCACAGGCCCTTCTTTCACGGTCCCCCAGCTCCCGTCATGGATGTATGTGCACAGGCCCTTCCTTCATGGTCCCCCAGATCCCGACATGGGTGTATGTGCACAGGGCCTTCCTTCATGGTCCCCTAGCATTTTATTAGGGTTTTATTAGGGTTTCCCATTTTATTAGGGTTTCCCATGAGTGACTCCATTTGCGTACTGACAACTTTCATAGGCCTGAGAGAGAATGACCCCAAACTAGCATGTTTAAACCTTTCCAGGGGCCCAAACTCACACAGTCCTGAGAAATAAATAGTACTGAATGAACCATTGGAAGCAGTGTGTTTGCCAGGCCACCCTCCTGGAAACAGGGCAGCTTCTGGTCCCCACACAGGCCTAGTGGCCCAAGTCCTGGAGTAACTCACAGTATCTGGTCAACCCCACGTGAGCTTTCAAGAACCCTTCAAGGGCCATCCCACCAAGATGGCACAAGCAGATCCAGAGGTGGAGCCTCCAAAAGCACAGGAATCCCTGCTGCTCAGGACAGCCCTGGTGACGTTCTTGTCCAAGTCCAAAGACAGTGCCATTGACAGCCCCTCTAACCCAGTGGTTCTCAACCTTCCTAATGCCGCGGCCCTTTAATACAGTTCCTATGGATCATGACCCACATGTTGAGAACCGCTGCACCAGTGGACAGAGCTGATCTGTGTGAAGCAGAGAAGGACGATGCAGAGACCATCTGGGCAGTGCTCACGTTCCCAGAAGCCAAATAGACCCTTCCCTTCCAGGTTACAGGAGATACTTCAATGCATTTCCACACAACTTGTCTCAAGAAACTCAAGGCAAATACCTGTCTCTAGAAATCAAAAGAATTCTTAAGAAAGTGCCAAAGAACAGTTTCATTCTTGTAATTTGTCCTGGAACCTGTTCCATATATATAAATATATATATTTAATGGAACAGGAATATATATGGAATTTATATATATACATATATATTCATAGGGCTGAGGCCAAGCAAGTTAAGAGTCAGAATATTGGCAACAGGTGCCCATCCGCCTCTTATTAATTGCTGCAACTGTCAGAAAGTCATTTCACCTTCCTGGCTCAGCTTATTCACCCTGTTTAAAATTGCAAGCGCACTTCAGCCCTCCCTGCCTTCCTTCCCCCTTTATTTTCCCCACAGCACTTATCATTTCTAATATACTAAATAATTTATTTATTCTCTTTGCTAATTGTTCTCTGCTGTAGAGTGTGGGCTCCACACCGATAGCTGCTGGATCTCTCTGGACTAGAATAGAATACAATGCATTAAAATGCTATAGACAGTTCTGGTGGCTGTTTTTGAATATATTATGCAATTTGATTAGGCCATATCAGCAGTCGGCCTCCTGGGATCCTATAACCCTGTGAGCTCATAAGACAGCACTGGAAAAGCTTCAGGCTAATCTGAATATCACTAAGAGCATAATGGACATATCAGATTTTAACCATCATGCATCGACCTTCTCATTAAACAAGAGAATTCGATGCTGCTAAAAATTGCTCTTTACTATCTATCGCTTTTCACAATTTCATGAATTATCTTTTTTTTTTTAGTAAAAATAGTAAGGCCATTAGTTTGATCAAAGGTGTAATTTGTCAAGTAAGCAAAACAAGGGTGACAAAGGAAGAAAAGTGAGTCTTTGGTGTGTGACATTTCTGAGGTTAGTCAGGCTTCTCAAACTGACCTCTATTACCTTACAAAGGAGCATAACACGAGATGCCACACGGAAACAGCCTGTGTGACAATAAACGTTAGCTCCTTTGTTCCTTTGCGTGGTGGAGAAGAGATGCGTTTCTGACCCTGGAATCAAGGATTCTAGGGTTCCAGAGTTGCACAAGTGTAAGAAGATTTACAAGTGTAGTTGAAACCCAGAATTTCCAAAATATCTTATTGTCAGATTGAGAGCTCTTTTAAAAAGTTTAACAGATATGTAAAATTAACAGATATGTAACATATTTAACAGATATGTAAAACAGATGCCTACTCAACTATCGTGAGCCCAACCCTTGTTGCAGCACTGAGAAACTGGCTCAGAAAAGTCCAGTGAAGTTCTATATATATATTTTTTTTACTTGTTTATTTTTTTGCAATTTTTGGCCAGGGCTGGGTTTGAACCTACCACCTCCAGCATAGGGGGCCAGCGCCCTACTCCTTTGAGCCACAGGTGCTGCCCTCCAGTGAAGTTCTATAGGAAGCAGCATTGGTGGGGACAGAGCTTATATCTCTGATCTCAGGAAGAACAACCAATATGGGAAATTCATTGGATAGTTTATTTCTTTTTTCGCCCTCACCCCTATACTAACAAAGAAGATAATTTATTTCTGATCATGAAACGAAAAAATAGGGGGCAGTGCCTGTGGCTCAAGGAGTAGGGCGCTGGCCTCATACACCAGGGGTGGTGGGTTCAAGTCTGGCCCCAGCCAAAACTACAAAAAAAAAAAAAAGGATAAGAGAGAAAAAAGTAGGCACAGATGACGGAGCGGGATATGTTTTTAGAAGAAACAGAAAGAGGACCTTGGAGCACAGAGTGGCAGGGCAGGGAGGTGACGAAAGGTAACTTCTGCCTGTGCTGAGGCCCAGCCTGTCTGCATCAGCAACTACGGAACCAAAGAACCCAGTTGTGAAAGGACACCAGGAAGGTCAGAAGAACAGAATTTAAAATGAGAGTCTTTTAAAAAAAATTCTCAACATTTCTATGCTCCTGGAAGGCAGGAACTATTCCCTGATTATCCCTATGTAGGACCCCTGAAACTGAGCATTGGATCTTAACCATAGAAATAACAACCACCATTTAGGAGCAATTAATTTATACCCGGTTGCCATCTTGGATACTGTGCACATATTACCCTTGTTAACTTTATCCTTCAAAAACCCCACGATCTTGTATTATTAGTCCCATTCTTACTGTAAGGAAACTGAGGCTCAGGAAGATTAAGATATTTTATTCATCAAAGATGGGCTAGGTTATAGAAGCCTCCAAACCTCAGTTGCTCAGAGTAACAAAGGTTTATTTTTTTACTCAAAGTCCTTTCTGATTAGGGTCCAGAATGACGGTCCTCCATGTGCTGAATTTATACTCAAGCTGATCACCCATCTTTTTGAATCCGACCTTAACATGTGATCTCCTTAACAACCATGTTGGCAGAAGCAGAGAAAAAGAAGATTCCCCAGTGACAAATGTTTCAGCCCAGAAGGGACACATGTCACCTCCACTCACAGCCGATGGGCAAGGAAACTTCCCGTTGTCACTGTGGTTACCCACGAGGGAGACGCACTAGACATCCGTGAGCCCCAGCAGAGGACTGACTACCCAAGGCCACCCAGGGAAAGGTAGAGTAGCAAAGACCCCCTTCCAAGAATTTTGATTCCAAAGTCCTATGTTATTGCTTTGTCAACTCCCCCCAAACCATTTGTATTTAAATGAAAAGCTCTACATTTATAAAAGAAAGATTCTGAGTATTATTAAAATTTTAGAAACTGTAAATGCTTAGAAGAGACTTAGGGTAAGTGAGAAGCTTCTTCCCACCTTAAATTATACCGATGTTTTTCAACTGTTATTATCTCACGGCACACTTGAACCTATAGTTAATCTTCCCTGGCACACTTAAATTATGTTGATCAGAAAAAGAGGGAGGAAAGAAGAGTATAACTACTGTGCTTTGAACTTCTTTAAAAAATAGTGATCTTTAAAAATTGTTATCGCTTCTCTGCCTTTTGGCTAAGATCAAGTGTAAAAAGTTTTGCAGCACACTAGTTAAAAATCACTGAATTGTGCTCTTGGTGTCAACCAAAAATGTAGAAAACCACAGCTGTTTCTGGAAGAGCCAAAAGGGAGAAATCTATCCCTCCTTCCCAATAATGTCACCGTGATCAGCTCAACACTCCCGATAAGCGATCTATTAGCAAATATGACATGTGTTGATATTATCGTGGCCTGAGTCTCTTGGGTAATTGCTCCATATCAAACAGTCTTGAAAGTTCTTCTCAGGTATTGATCCATTTCATCCTAACCAGCCCCGGTAAATTGAGTACTACTGTTGTTTTTGTTTTCTTGTTTCATCAAACAGTGATGTGAGGTGAGGGGTCAGGCAGTCTAAGTTCAAATCACGAGCTTGCTATGCAAATGCAGTTGAAGAAGCGTTACTTATCTTCATTTTCTTGCTACATTGCTCCAAATGGTCTCCTTATGTTTACGAACTATGGAGCTACCTCCATGAACAGCCGTCTCTGGGCTGCAATTCAACCTGGACAAGTAAATGCACCAAGACTCAATAAATTAGAGAAAGCAACTGGCCTAATCCAGAGAGGCAGATACCACAGGGTAAAGCTTTGGTTAAATACCAGACACTCAGATGACACAACCAGCTCCAAGACAGCCCTGTGGAAGAAAGAACAGGAAGAGAAGTGGGACCACTGGAGCCATCTTGTTAGACTTGTGACGTGGGTGTCTCAGCCCTTGCTGAGGGTCAGGGACCCTATGATACCATCCCAGCAGCTCCTCCCTCCTCGACTTTTATTAGCAGCCTGGTTCAGGCTCACAGTCATCTGTGCTACAGCTTGTCTGCCCAGAGCGTTTCTCTTCTCTGCATAGTCTTCTTATAGAGGAAAACAAGTAAAAATTACTTGAAGAATTTGCTAGTAAATTCTCCAACATGACGGCTTCTGAGTAGTGGCTGAGCACCAGTCATAAACCTTCTATAGTCAAAGCGTTTCATTAGGAGCTCCTGGGCTATGTCAGAAGGGACTCAGTGTCCACCTTTCACGCCTCCACAGGACAAAGCACTGGACTGCAAGTTGAAAAACCTGATTTTTCAGTTCGTTTCCCATGGCACCATGAATCAATCAGCTGATCCCTGCAAGAGTCACTCCCTCTATTAATAGTGAAATCTGCTTCTATCACCTCCTAGAATAGTGTCCACAAAACAACACAAAGATCCCCTAAAGCCCAAGATGCTTCTTTTCACCTCAGGGCTCTCTGCAAGCCTGTCTCCCTCTTGACTGAATGAGGATCCCCCTCACATGGGCACGTGTCTGAGAACACACGTGATCCTGCCCTGGGTGCCTGTTACATGCCTGTCTCTTGGTTCTAGCTGAGCTCCATGATGACAGGAGGGGGCCTTGTCCAGCACTCCGATGCCCAGCACACCCGGGAGGCATGCCCAAAGAACACATCGAGGACCGGAGATTCCAGAAATAAGATAAACAAGACACCCTAATGCTGAAAACACTGGCAATGCTGGACACGTCATACAGAGACTTCTTATTCAATGCATTAGTGGGCTGACAAGTTAAAATATGAAAAGGTCAAAACCTTAGTACAACAGGGGGCTGGAGAAAGTGAAGCAGAGCCCTGCTGATAGGAGATCCCCCACTTGCATAGAGTTGGGACCCCAAAGAGCTATACCTTAATTTAAAGGTGAACATAAAATAAAGGCTCCACAACACAATTGTAAGAATGAGACCCTGCCTCGCCCCTCCACGCTGTGTGGGAGAGGGGACACGTCTCTGAACATTCAGGATCATATGTTTGCCCCAGTCGGGTTTGTTTTTCCAAATCTCCACAACTGGGTGGCCTGAGAACCCTTAGCTAAAAGTTGGTTTAAAGCATTGCCAGATGGAAAGACCAAACCTTTCTGGAGGGATCTAGCTTCGAATAAGGTCTCAAATAACCCCTCAGATGATGAAGAAGAAAAGAGAGAGGTCGCCTCTTCCATTACGCGTTCCTTGGGGGTCCTAGTAGAATATTAAGTCATGGAAAAGAACAGAAAGTAATATTTCTCAAAGGAAAAGAAGAACAAAAATATCATTATTTATGGGTGGCATGATTATCTACACAAAACAACGGAAACCTACAGATTAATGACCGGACACCATAGACATACTCGTGAAGGATTCTTGATAAAAATAAATATAAAATATGAACCAGAAAATAGATTTAATAAGAGTAACAACTTATAATGGCCTAAAATATTCATATTAATGTCTTTGTTAGAGATGAGAAGGAAAATACCACTGAACTTCATTAAAAAACATTAAAGAACAAAATTGTACTTATTTTTTTTGTTTTTATTTATTTACTTTTTTCTCTATTTTACGTTAATATGAGGGTACGAATTTTTAGATTACATAGTTCTCACTTCCAGGATAAAGTGCCAGTCGTAAAAGAGCCCTCCCTCAGGAGGTGTGTTTGACACCCTCACAATGTGCACAGAGTGAGGTCCTACCACCTGCCCGCCCTCCTTCTGCCAATCGACCTTTCCCCTCCTCTCCCTCCTCCCCTGCCCCCATACTAGACTGTATTTGTGTTTTATTGTTTATATGAGCAGGTAATTGTTTATATATTGCTTTAATATTAGTACAGAGGACATTGGATCTTTATTGCCTCCTTCTATCCATGAACCTTTATTTTAAAATTTTGTTCTTAAAAAAATAAATAAGAACAAAATTTTAAAAGTGGTAAGTCATGTTCATGGATAGGAAGAGCCCATATTTCTGTCATTTCTTTCAAAATTGATCCTTCTTTATAAATCTATTAAGTCGATGTAATTCTAAAAAATCCTTTTAATATGTTTTCATAAGGAACTTGACAAGGTGACTCAAACATTTTATATGGAACAGCGAAGCTCCAAGGATAGTTTAAACACTCCCGAGGAAAAATGATGAGAGGATTTGTCTTTCAAAGTACAAAGCATTATTATCAAGGGCTAATAATTAAAGCAGGCTGGTGTTAGTATACACAGAGGTGAGCACATGAGGAAAAGGAGAAAAGAAAGCCAGAAACAGAACAGAACCAACCACACATCTGTAAAAACTCGACTTATGACAGTGTATCAGTGGCAAAAGATCAATAAATGATCTTAGAGCAACTGGTGACTTGTGTGGGCAAAAATAAAATGTTATCCCTATCTCACACCATAGAGAATAAATTTCAGGTGGATTTGGTATTTCAATGTGAAAGGCACAACTATACAGCTTTAAAATGTAAAACAGGAGAATACCAAAATATCTTCATGATATCTGGATAAGGGGGGAGTTTCTGAACAAAAAATATTAAGCACAAATCATGAGGGCGTGAATGACGTACTCGGAAACCCTGAGAACATTTGTTCATCCGGAGATACAGTACGGAGCCACAATGCCAAGTCCCAGACGGAGACGTGTTCGGAAATACATTACCATGAAATGAGCATCTGGGCTGTATGTAGAATGTACATTAGTCAATAAGTTTAAGGCAAAGAATTTAATAGAGAAAAAATGGGCCAAGTCTTGACTATGCACGTCACAAAAGTAGAAACCCTAATGGCCAGTCTTAAAATACTCTTCATTTCACTAGTAGGCAAAGAAATACAAGCTAAAACCACCAGGAGGTACCATTTCTCATGCAATAGATTGGCAGATGTTAGAGACAGAGAGCGGAAGTGTTGAGCCTCACATACAGCCGGTGGATGATGAATCGGAGTGACTGTTTTGTACACCAAGGCAAGGGTGTTATCAGCAAGGTTGGAAATGTTCAAATCCTGCGACCCCTCAGTTTCCCTCCCTGAGAACTCTGCTGCCGAGAATTGTGCCCAAGTGCACCCTGAGTTTATATGATGTAGACAGACACGCTGGTTAGTAATTGAAAAAAGAGGTTAAGGAAGTAAATGAAATGCCCTGTAATAATGAAATGGATAAGCGAATTCCACCATATCTAGTCACTGGTAGTATAATACTGAATGAGTTAAATACAGCTATGTGAACACCATACGTAAAACTCAGACTACAACCTGGAACAAACAAACAAAGGATTGCTAGAGATGTGATTCCATTAACATAAATGTCAACAGCATGCAAAACTGGCATATATACATAACTACGGTTAACACATACAAACATAAATAATATATAAAAGTGTAAGGGAAAGTTCAACACGAAATTCAGGCTTGTGGTTGCCTCTGAAAGGAGGAGGGATGGTCTTCAACAGAATTGGATGCTGGATGGGCAGGTGGTTGATCTCGCTGTTACTTTATATATTTTTTTTATAAAATATATATTTCATTCATAATTTTAATCAATATGTTATTTAACATTTCATATAAAATTTTAAAGACACATTGAATTGTGAGTGAATTCGTTATATACCACCTGACCTTAGAAATCATCAACTTACGAGTTTTCTTTTCCTAAGCATTTGGCTAAAGATATTAATAAAAAAAAATGACCAAACAGATGAGAAGGCACAAGAAGGTTTATTACATTTCCCAGATTTCACAGGGTTGGACATGGCCCCTGCAGGGTCCTTAGCCCACCACACCTCGGATCTCAGTATCTCACACAACTTTGAGATGCTCAGCCCACTCAGCGGCCAGGGGTTGGAGGATGATTCCTGTTGCCAAGAACCAGAATGAACCGACTGAGTGACCTTCCCAGATGAGGCTGGAGTGTGACCCCTGCAAGTTGAAGCTGATAATTAGTGCACATGAACAGGAAGGGTGTTAACCATCTGGGACGCTATAACTACGTCAACTCCAGGTAGGGAAGCCAGAACAGCACAGAAATGCCTGAGTCTATTTTCTGGTAGGATTATTTAAAAATCAGTCAAGACAGCAGTCTTGAGGGAGGAAGCAGAGGGAACCGATGGGTACAGAGGATCCTTCTGTGTGGCGGTCACCTTCTCTGTGCTCTTTCATTTTATTTCCACACTCATCCTGCCACGGAATATTTTATTCTGTTTCTTTTATAGATGAGAAAACTGAGTGTCAGGCATGGTTCCAGACTCACCCACAGGCAGCCACCTTTCAGGGAAGAGATCTGCATTTGGAGCCAGGTCTGTCTGTCCCCAGGGCCACCTGCCCCTGCCAGACCATATCAGGAAGGGAACAGTCTGAGCCTCTGCTGGGTGTCTCCAGTGTGGACAACGCAGAGTGATGTGACGTCTCACCCACATCAGCTTGGAAACAAATACATGTGTATTTGAATCCTGGAACATTTGTCCTGGATTGATCTTTTTAATCGTCCTTGGGACAATTTAATATTTAATGTTGATAATAATAATAAAGCCAACCCTATAAGATTATCATATTGACTATAAAAGCTATGGCCATCCAGTCAGTGTTCATACAGGTTTGTGCTCTCTATTCTTGCTGCCTTTCTCTGGATGGGAAGTCAGTGAGCGGGGCTTGGATGTTCCAATTCCACGGAGCTGCTGAGAGGCCTAGGAGAACTGAGTCTGTGCCCTGGGGTACTCCCCCCTCATCCACACAGGGCAGTAGACCAGATGACTTCAGGAGGGACCAAGCCCCAAAGGCTACGGTAAATTGGGTTTTATATGTGAGATGGCAAATGTCCTCATTGTTCTGGGAGGCTGTGAAAGCCGGGATGGGGAAAATGAATCTTGTTCTATTCTCTCCTGAAACAGCAAGAACACTAACATTCACCACCCACCTCGCCGCCGGGGTCTGGGAAGGATTAACATAACGCTCCGTGCTCTGCTGAGAGCTGTTACCATCTTACGGGGGGAATGTTCCCATTGTTGCCAGCAAACAAGACTGACAATTTGATGAGGTGTGAATATTTTTAGTGTAACACTATGTAAACACTGCTTTTTTCGTCCAAGTCATCGCTGGTGCACACACCCTGATGCATTTTTATGAGGCCGTTTCTCTGAGGCTGTAAATACACTGTGCTTGCCCTTGTCCGTGAGCTCCAAGAATGTGCTGACCAGGGGCCGGGCTGGACCTCCAAGTTGATTCCTAGGACTCACTGAATCCTTTGGGGGAATGTTAATAGGTATATTCACATTTTATACCCATGTATATGCCTTCCCTCTGGCCAAAACAAGTTGCATCCCGCATGGCCAGCGGCTGAAGGAGGCCTCTGCCGATGAAGCTTCAGCAATTTCGAGTGATAAATGTGGAGAAGCAACATGATTACCAAGACATAATGGGGGGAAAAAGGCAAGGTTCCTGACTCCAAATCGTGTCCCTGCCACACTTGCCTTAACAGTCAGAAAAAGTCTAAGCCTTCAAACACTATGTTGTAAACCAAGATTCCCACCCGTCACTCATCCAACAGGCCTTCACTGGGCACTAGGAGCCGTGGACTAGGATGTGGACGTGAATATGACTCAGCTCCGTCTTTCATATCGGTTACGTTTTCATGAAGATCTTGACAAATAAACCAACAATTTAGCAGTAAGTGTGCAGCACATCCCAGTGTGCATCCATCCCGGTCCTCTGCCTGTCCAACCCCTAACATGTCACCTTCCTCTATAACATCTAAGTGGCTTGTCTCATGTCTCCCCTGGTGGGGTTTCCTTGGCAACGGCTTCTGCCCCTTGATGTCTCCAGCCCCCACATTTCTCACAAGAGCTGCTGGTCACATCTCAAACTGCAGGGCCATGACTATCAGGGACCCTCTTCTCACTATGCTGCTGCTCAGGCCTGGGCAGCGGGGTGGATGAGGGGCAGGGCAGACATTCCTGCCTTGACATTGTGTCCCCTGCAGTGGCTCTCTGCAAAGCTGTGCATGCTACCTCATGCCACTGAAGGATGGCATGGACCTGAGTCAGAATATAAATCCATAAGCTAAAAATAATAAATGCTGCTCTGTCGACCCACAAACAGCCCTAGTCCAATTGCTGCTTCTCCCTGCCAATGAGATCCCCTAATCCCAGCAACCCATAATCATTTGTAATTTGACTAAAGTACAAGTTTCCTGCTTTCTCAGATTCTACTCCTTTACCCCATTCCACGTGCCCATTTCCCCTCAACAGCCAGAACAACTTTTAAAAGTAAAAATCACCTCACATTCTGTAGTGTGTGAGCCCTCCAATACTTCTGCAACACTTAAGATATCGTTGACTGGCAATTTTACGCAGAAGCTGTCCTGTGTCGCCAGCTATTATTCCAGTGACACGATCAGGAAAGTTTTTTATCATATTCTACTTTACCCTGTGTTTTAAAAATTGCAATAGCGGTTGGCACCTGTGGCTCAAAGGAGTAGGGTGCTGGTCCCATATGCCAGAGATGGTGGGTTCAAACCCATCCCCAGCCAAAAAAAAAAAAAAAAAATTGCAATAGTGAATGCAGGTACAAACATTGCTTAATTTGTGATGAGTCAACAATATTTGGGCATGAAAACATAAGTGAACTACTCATGCCCGTCAACCACGTGGTAACATCTGGAATCTTCAAGATGCGCTCTTGCTGGCCTCTTCCAATCCCCCTTCCCCCATCCACTGTTAGGAACCAGGACACATGGCCCTCTTTCTGTGCCCTGAACGTGTTCAGCTTGTCTCCATGCCTTTGGGTCTGTGCATTCACTGTTTTTTCTGCCTGGTGTTCACTTGGCTGCTGGTGTTCACTTTATGCCATGTCTCAGCTCAAATACTTACTTCAATGACTATCAGTTTATCTCCCTCCCCACACAGTGCTCTCTAAAAAAAAATACTTTCTTTTCCTGCACAGCTACTATCATGACTTGAAAGCATCACGGACATCTCTACACACTTGTTTTCACTGTGTATCTTGCCTCACCAAGTACCTAAGGCTTTTTAGGAAAACTGTCTTGATGCCGTATCTACCCTCCTCCTATCCCAGTGTCGAGCATGATACCTTCCAAAGAACAGTAGCCCGATAAGTAAATGAACATCCTGACAATAAAAAGAACAACTGTGAGAAAGTTTGGCTGCTCACATTTCTCTCATACTTACCACTCTGCACTGTCCCACTCCGTTCAAAACACCATTTTCTTCAGAACTCTCAATGCTGATGCTTAACCTCTGCCCACAAGAATGATTTGAACTGAGAATTGGTTGTCTTTCAGTGTCCTACCCCTTTACCCCACCCTCAGGAACTCCGCACAGGCAACCTTTGGGAAGCAGTGCATTCTTCAAAGCCTAGTCTTTCAGACCCACGTATCAGTGCAATATTCCAAGATGGGCTCTGACTTTCCACAGCCATCATGACACTTCAGCTTTTTCAAGTTCTCTTTCCTGAGTGAGATGCAAAAATACTCCCTGCTATGATTTTATTCTCCCCAAATTCATGTGTGAAACTCCCATCCCCCAAAGTCATGGCATTTGAAGGTGGGGGCCCTTGGGAGCTGATTGGGTTAAAAGGATGGGGCCTTCATGAATCAGATTGGTGCCCTAATGAAAGAGGACCAAGAGGAAGATTCTCGGTGAGAAAACAGCAAGAAGTTGGCTATCTGCAAGCCAGGAAGCAGCAAACCCCCACCAGGAACCAAAATGATCTTGATCTTGGACTTCCCAGACTTGAGAAGAGAGGCAGAGTAAAAGTCCATCCATCTGAGCTGGGAAAGAGGTTGTTTTTCCCAGGAGGCATCATTCCTCTGGGTGCAGATAGCAGAACTACCCCGAAGGTTTTGTCTGCTCAGAGGAGAGGCCACTGACGCTAGGCCCAAGTGTGACAGGTGGATGAGGCAGGATGGGGGCAGGAGGTTACAGGAGGTTTCCAGGCAGGGGACATGAGATTCATCCCTAAATAGTGAATAGAGTCCCCAGGCAAGGAAAGAAGATAATTTCCAGCAGAATCAGCATGGACAGAAGGCAAGTCAAAGCACCAGAACCTCTGAGAAGCAGCACACGTCTTGGGGAAAGAAAGGAGAATGATAGATGTGCTCTCAGCAGCAAGGAAAGCCCACACCGTGAATCACTTAGTAGCTACCAATAAGTCTGAACATTTGGCTGAAAGCAAAAGAGTGAAATGTTTTAACCAGGGAAGAATGGAGATTGGATTTCAGGATCTCACTTTAGCCTTGGAGTTGGCTGGAGAATCCCCGGCCCTCCCCTGTGGGTAGGTGCTGTGCCCAGCCCTGTTCATCCCCCTTGCTGGCCTATCCCCGAGCAGCGAGTCATCACAGGGTACGCAGGCTTCTAAGAACACCAACCGCAAACCATTCCCTGAGAAACAGGCTTGTGTCATTTGGATGATGGAAGAGACCTGATGGAAGTTCCTGGTAATTAAAATAAGCAAATGCTACTTACATAATGGATTATTAATTAGCCTACCTGTGCTTCTGAATGTCATGTTTACATAGATCTTGATATTTAGAGGGGAATTTTGGTGTCAGAGGTGCCCTTCCTCTGTCTCGCGCATGACTGTTGATCCTTATCCAAAGCAAATTGAAGTCTGCTGGCGAATATTTAGATGATAAACGTGACATTTTCATTTCTAGGTTATTCATTTGCTATACGCCAACTGAGGTTTATGTTTAAAAGAAAATATGCCCTTACATATTTATACACACCTTCTCTTCAAGGCCTCGAAAGGTCTGTGTGTGCTGAACCAGCACACAGTCCAGTAATGTTCTTAGCAAGGCAGGTAAGGAAAAGGTCAATGTTTACTTGTGTTAATCCATCTATCCTCACTACACAATTAAAACGCAGACCTTCCTTCCTTCCCTCCTTCCTTTTTCCCTTCCTCCCTCCCTCTCACCCTCCCTCCTTTCCTTCCTCCCATTCTCCCCTTCCCCTCCCACTCTCCGAGCCCTTAAAAATTGCAAAGAAAGTAAAATAAAACAGAAGAAAATACATCTCTGTTGTACAGAGCAGGAAGACATCATGATAAAGAATAATTAGAGTAGCACCTGTTAAACTTTAGAGGCCCTGCCGTGCAGAGGGGTGGGTACCATGGCAGGGATCAAAGGGCTCCATCTGCACCCAGCTCTGCTCCGGGTAGGTTTGTTATCCTGGAAAAGCTGCTTAATATTTCTGAGCTACTCCTGAGCTGTACAAATGGGGGAGGGGGGGGACTGTGAGACTTTCCATCAAGATTGAAGGCAAGCAGCCTGGCTAGGAGACAGTGCTATTACTCTCATCATCATCACCATTACACTATCGTATTAAAAAATAGAATTTCAATCGAAGGCCACTTTTTATAGCACTTTTGTTGCCATAACCAGAACTTTGGTTATGTGGGTTTTGTTTTGCTTTTAGTAGGCGAGAACACGGGATGAGGAGCAGGACAGAGCAGGGCCCACACTCACCAGCGGTGTGTCCTCAGCAAAGTCCATCTTGTCTAACCTCTTAATTTCTCATGGGTAAAATGAGCAGAATGATACTCTCCTCCTCAAAGACTTGTTGAGTGATTAAGGAAACCCCACATGGATTGGGCATGTGCTAATGCTTTGTTATGCATATTTCTCTGCTTTGCTGATATTTCCACCAAAACAAAGGAGTTACCTTCACAAAAGGTCAGTAGCATCAGGGAGAGGGGCAGAAAATCCAAACTCAATGGGCCACTTTCCCTGACCCTCCACTGTTCCCTGAAGCAGGACCCTGAGTGGCCGTGAGTGCAGGCCCGTTCACACGGGGCCATAATCCCCTGTCCACTGGATTATCCCCTCCACTGTATTCAAAGATGTTTTAAAGAAAATAACTGGCTCAGCACCTGTGGCTCAAGCAGCTAAGGCGCCAGCCACATACACCTAAGGTGGTGGGTTTGAATCCAGCCCGGGCCCGCCAAACAACAATGACAGCTGCAACCAAAAAATAGCCAGGCATTGTGGCGGGTGCCTGTGGTCCCAGCTACTTGGGAGGCTGAGGCAGGAGACTTGCTTGAGCCCAGGAATTGGAGGTTTCTGTGAGCTGTGATGCCACAGCACTCTACCCAGGGGGACAGCTTGAGGCTCTGTCTCAAAAAAAAAAGCCTGTTATTTTTATTTATAAATATTAGTTGTCTATTTTTTGAGACTTTGAAAAAAATAATAAGAAGTTAACTGATGACTCCATACTAAACCTCAGAGTCAAAGCATTCTATAATAGCCATACTCTTATTTGACGATGTGAATGTTCCTTTCTTTGCATCACTATTGTTACTATTGCTTCATGCTTCATTGCAGCAATCGTCTGATTTCTTTTCTGAATGTATTTATCTTCATTCATTCTTTACCAGGCTTTTATTTCTAGTCCTTATCTCAAACATTGTTACTGTTAGTAAACTTTATGCCTCTTTAATTCTGTGAAGGCAAAAAGTAGAAACCTAATAATAACATGTATATGTAAAAATAAAAAAAAAAATCCCGGGAAAAACAAAAAAGAAAATAACTGTGCTTTACTCACCATTCTCTCTCCAGGATCATCCCACCCTGTCTTGCATGGGTTCCTAAATAGTGTTACAAAAATGAAACAAAAGAAATCAGCCTCAGTGAGATTCTCAGGACTCCATGTGGACTGTAAGAGATGCCCAGTGCATTCCATTGTACATTAACTTCAAACCCTTCTTCAGATCCTACTATGTGTCAGACATCTTAGTAGGCTATAAGCTGATTTTTGAAGTGGGCTCCATAAGTAATGAGTAGGAGTTTTATCATTTCAGCATGTGAAAATCGGAATGCATGTTTCAAAAAGAGTTATGAAAGCTCAGGAACTGGGCATATGAAGGAGGCATTCAACTCTGAAGCTGGGTACAAAGACACAGAAGGGGGCTGGATAGAGGGAAGGGAAACCCTAGGGAGGTCTTGGAACACCAGTCCACAGAGCGTGGCTACAGGACTGGAGCATCCTACAGGCTATAGGAGCCACTACAATTCCTGAGCAAGAGAACAACGGGGTGAAAAAACCACCTACACCAACCACCACCAGTGCTGAGTTCATTTACCGGACTCTGTGCAAATGTCTCTCTAGGATTTTAATTTTCTTTATCGGATGGGTTGACCTATATTCTCCTCCCACCTGGTAGTTATTCTTGAACCACATGGAATTCATCCTAGGCTTAGGACTTAACACAAAATAAATTAGAATTAAATAAACAAAACAAAATAAATAAAATAAACCACCTCCTTAAAAAGAGAGAGAGAGAAACTTTTCTCCTGCTGACAGCCCCAGCTAACTGCCTTCTTCCTGTCAAGAATTGTCAAGGACTCTAGGTGTTACAGATGCAAAGGGCCCCTAGCTGGGAGACCACCCTGTGTGGAGCTGGCACTACTCAAATAATCAGACATGTCCCTGCATATTTTAATGAGTGAAGAAAAAGTGTTAAGTACTATGCAGCTCAAAATTTATCTGATCTCTTCTGGGAAGTTGGGGGCATATTTTGCTTTGGAAATGAGCTTGAATCTCAGCAGGCAGGAATCACTGGTGTGTGTGGCGGTGAGTATGAGGGTGTGGGTAATATTTCCAGGAAAGTGTGATAGCACGGGCTTGAGGAAAGATGGCTCTTGAACACTTAAAAAAAATCAAACAATATTTAATAAACATTAAGTGAACACTTACTGTGTGCCAGGACTTTCAGGCAAGAAGATAAGGCAATAATGTAAAAACACATGCCCAGTCTCCCATCCCAAGAAATGGACAATAATCAATCTACATAAATTGTATATTATATATCAATGGACATACAATCAATAGCTGTAGGCAACTAAGGTAATAGGTTATATTAAACAATTGCAACAACGAATTTGTTACTTATTGTGTGTTTACCAGATACCAGGTTGTGCTGTAAGCATGAGATGCCAGTGTGTTATTTCACTTTCATAATAACTCTACAAAAGAAATTCCATTTTTAATCCCCACATTAGATGTGAGAACCCTAAGGCTTAGAAATACTAAGTCTATGTCCAAGTTGGTACTTATAGTAAATGATGATGACTAGATTTAATCACAGAAGTAATTGAATTCTAAAGCTATTGTCAGAAGCAGGGAACATATATTCACTCAATAAATATTTATAACCTATTATGCGCCAAGCACAATGCCAGGCATCGCCTTCAAGAAGCTCCCATTCTCCATTCGAGGAGACACATAATACATCAAAACATAAATATGTTAATTATTTTAATGAATTTCAGGAATAATTTCAATGCAATAAGATACAGCCATCTTAATTGTGAGATCAGACGTTTTGACAAATGCACAGAGTCGTGTAACTACCACTGTCTTGGTGATTCAGAACATTTCACCATCCCCCAAAGCAACCATATATATTCTTCTGCATCAGTTTCCTACTCAACCCCCAGCTCCAAGCAACCAGCGATCTGCTTTCCGCCCCTGTGCTTTTCCCTTTTCCTTTCGGTAATTTCACATAAACAAATTTATACAATGCATGGTCTCTGCATTTAGCTTCTTTCAGCATAATGTTTGGGAGATTGAACTATGATGTTGAATATATCACTACTATTTTCCTTTTCATTTATGAGTATTAACCAATTGAATAAATAGACCACAATTTGTTTCTCCATCGAGCCGTTGATAGATATTTGGGTTGTGTCCAGTTTTGAGTTACTAGGA
The DNA here is from genome assembly GCA_963575145.1 of Galago senegalensis. NCBI lineage: Eukaryota > Metazoa > Chordata > Mammalia > Primates > Galagidae > Galago > Galago senegalensis. Next base: position 2,086 of record CAUYTI010058355.1, on the reverse strand, counting down.
ATAAAGCTGCTAGGAACAGAATAATCTCTATAGGGACATATGTTTCCATTTCTCTTGGGTAAATACTCAGTAGCAGGATTGCTGAATTGTATGATAAGCGTATATTTTACTGTATAAAAAACTGTTGAATTGTTTTACGGAGCAGCTGTTCACTTCTGCATTCCCACCAGTATTCAGCCTGCTAGACTTGTCTGCCATCGTCCATTAGCCCAATTTTTCTCCAGATCCTCAACCTCTCTGTGCTCTAGTGACTTTCCTCATTTTCATACATTTTCATACCTGCTTTCAGAGCAGGTCAGGGAGCAAATTCCGTTTGCTCCCATTACTCCTTTCAGAACATTTTTTTTTCTACTTGCCCCCCTAAAACTCCAGCACCCCATGAAGTATACCCCACCAAATAACCCCACTTTCTACATCACATCTCTGTGCTCTTGTCTGGAGCATTCCTGGCCAACCCCCTTCCTTCATCAGAGACAAAGGAGCTGCATCCCTGCCTTCCTCCCCACCATTGTTCCTTTCACCTTACACTTTTGTTCTCTTAACAAATATTCTTAGAGGGGTTACTATGTGTCAGGCACTGTTCTGGCTATTGGTTACAGCAAAAAATAAGTAAGTAAATAAACGTAGGTAGCTAGACATAGTACATATAATTATAGTCTCACACACACACACAAATGTATACACTCATTACACACACACACATACCCATATATATGTGTGAGATTTGGAAAAAAGTAAAGCCCCTCAGGAGGGTCTCAGAAGGTTGTTTCGAGATAGGACAGGTAGCACTGTTCTAGTTTTTTGTAGGCTACTGAAGAAAAGCTGCACCCAGTGACAGTTGAGCAAGGTGAAGATGACAAAGTGGCCATTGCATTTGGGTGGGGACAGAGTTCCAAGCAGAAACAATCTTAAATACAAAATAAACCTTAAATACAAACCCCCTGAGGCTTTAGTAATATGCCCAGCTGCACAAGAGAGAAGACTGGCATGGCTGGAGCAGAGTGTCCAAGTGGGAGAGGAAGGTGAGGTCTGGGAGCCTGGGGAAGAGCAGGGCGTCAGAAGGGAGTCTAGGTGGCACACAAAGACACTGTTGGTTCTGAGGCTCAATCAGCACAATAGGGCTCAGGCTTGTAAAGGCCGACACTAGCTGCTGCTGAATAAAATAATACAACAGAAGACAATGGAGCGGTTGACAAGTTATTGCAATAATTTGGGAGATAGATACCTCAGGGGACAATAGTGAACTCAGTGTATCTTTTGAAGGTGTAGCCACCAGGGTTTTCTGAGTAATTAAATGTGGGGTGTGAAGTAAAAAGATCCTTGTTTTACACCCCAAGGTTTTGGGTATGGGTAACTAGGATGGAGACACCATTAACCAACACAGAGAAGACAGCAAGAGAAATGCTTTTGAGGTGTGAGGTCAGAAACTCAGGGTTGGGTGGGTGTTTTGATGACTTCAGCCTCTGCAGACTTCCTTGTGGCTTCCCAGCTCCGTGCAGTCCTCAACCAAGGAGATTATCCTCTCCCGCGCCCATGATGACTACTCCCGGGGTGTGGTCCCCAGAGTCATTTCCTAGATCTTGTCATTCTAACAATATTTTGGCTCTGGAAGGTGGGTTCTGAGCTTCCCACTCTGGGGTTACCACCTTGTGACCATGGTCAGTGCTCCACCTCCCTTCTGCTGTGGCCCCATGGGGAGCCCCAGTCCATTGGCCTCACAGTGGCATAGCTGTTGTTCTGTGCCCCTCTTCCCAGCCCCATGCTCCTCCTCACCTACCTCCGATGACACGGGGCTGCGTTTACACCATCACCTTTGTGGGCTCACTCTGCCCACCTTGTCCTCCTTGTCTGGTCACACGCAGATGTGTCACAAAACCCTGGTCCTAGTAAATCGCAACTCTCTCCTATGTCTCCAGACTCAAGTCCCAAAATCCAGCCGATGAAAAGCTCCTATGCATGCTGACTGGTGTTGTTTTAAACTTATACTTACAAAACGAGTGCCCACTAAGCCCTGCTTAACCATCCTGGTTTACATCTTTAATAAATTAACTTTCTTGCGAATGGATCAACAAACTGTGGTATATGT
>CAUYTI010058354.1:0-21215 GCA_963575145.1 Galago senegalensis | reverse complement strand
CCTCAAGCTGTCCCCCTGGGTAGAGTGCCATGGCATCACAGCTCACAGCAACCTCCAACTCCTGGGCTCAAGCGAGTCTCCTGCCTCCGCCTCCCAAGTAGCTGGGACCACAGGCACCCGCCACAACGCCTGGCTATTTTTTGGTTGCAGCCGTCATTGTTGTTTGGCGAGTCCGGGCTGGGGATTCGAACCCGCCACCTTAGGTGTATGTGGCTGGCACCTTAGCCGGTTGAGCTATAGGTGCCGAGCCTAGACATTACTCTTACTGTGATTTTACATCATTTTGATTTTATATTACTAAATGTTAGTTTACCATTGTCCTCATATTTAGTTCCCTCTTGGCCGCTCTATTCCTCTTTGCATCTCAGACCTACTACATCAGATCACTTCTCTTCCTCTTGAAGTTTAACTCTTTTTTTTTTTTCTTTTTGGAGACAGAGTCTCACTATGTTGCTGTTGATAGAGTGCTGTGGCATCACATCTCACAGCAACCTCAAACTCTTGGGCTCTTGGGCTTAAGCAATTCTCTTGCCTCAGCTTCCCAAGTAGCTGGGACTACAGGCGCCTGCCACAATGCCCCACTATTTTTTATTGCAGTTGTCATTGTTTACCTGGCTTGGGCCAGGTTCAAACCTGCCACCCTTGGTGTATGTGGCTGGCACCATAACCACTGTGCTATAGGCACCGAGCCTGAAGTTTAGCTCTTCAAAGCTCTTGACAAACCCATTTCATTCTGTTTGCCTAAAAATGTCTTTCATCCACATTCTGAAAAGATATTTTTGCAGAGTGTAGGTGTGTACTTTTTTTAAAATAAAATATTGGGCAGAGTCCAAATTCTTCAAGCTTCCACTGTTGTAGTTCAAAATTTGATTACTGAGCCAGTTGTGGTAGTCATATGTGCCTGTAGTCCTAGCTACTTAGGAGGCTGAGGCAGGGCTTGAGCCCAGGAGTACAAAGCTGTAGCACACTATGGTTGCACCTGTGAATAGCCACTGTACTCTAGCCCAAGCAACAAGACCCCATTTATATTTTAAAAAAAAATTCAGCTTCTTTGGAAGGCAATCTATTTCTTTTTCTATGTCTGTTTTGAAGAATTCTTTTTTATCCTAGTTTCACTATGATGTTGAGCTGTGGACTTCTTTTTATTTATTCATGTGGACTCTTGGATCTGTGGATTTGCATCTTTCATTAGTTTTGGAACATACTCAGACATCATCTTTTTAAATATCACTTCTACTGTATAGTCTCTCTGTCTGTCTTTCTCTCTCTTCCTCCTGTACCCCCAGTGCTAGACCTTCTCACTGAATCCTAACAATATCCCACACCCTTCTGTATTTTTTCTTTGTGTGCTATATTCTGCATGATTTCTTCTGATCTGTAGTCCTAGTTCACTAGCTGTCTCTTCTGCAGTAACCAGTCTGTTGCTAATACAGGTGACTGCTTTTGTAAATAAAGTTTTATTGGAACAGTGCCACCCCTGTTTGTTTATATATTATCTATTGCCTGCTTATAAGCTAGACTTGAGTACAGGCAGTCCCTGAGTACAAACATCCAACTTTATGTGCAAATGGTACTTATGAATGGAGGCTATTACAGAAAGTTCCCAAGTTACAAACATCTGACTAATGTACAACTTGTACTTATGAATAGATGCTATTATCTATTCTATCTAGTACCTGTTCTAACTTACCTACAAATTCAACTGAAGAACACACTTACAGAGCCTATCTTGCTCATAACCTAGGGACTGCCTATAGTTGTAACAGAATCCAGATGGCCCACAAAGCCTCAAATGTCTTCTGTCTCTCCCATTACAGAAAATGTCTGCTGATCCTATTCTTGTTGAATTTTATTGGTAATTAAGAAAGCCAACTGTATTCAAAACTTCTTTCCCACCACTTACCAGCTGTGTAACCATGTGCAGAGGGCACATGTATATGTGTGGTGCCTTGTTATTTACTAAGCTGTATTGATGTTGTCTTTTCAAGTACATTTTATAGTTTTCTTCATGTTAGCTTCGCATATGTGAGTTTTCTCATTCCTGTCAAATGATGTGTGACACTCATGGTGTCATAGTAAGAAATTGTAAGGGGAGCCCAGGTTTAGACAGATTGGTAAACAGAAGATTCTGGAAAAGGCAGCTTTTATGACCATGCCGTTTAATTATTCTGGGTATGCCAGTCAGGATAGTCAAGGTTAGGCCGCAGTAACATACAGCACCCAAACTTCAGGGCTTAATACAAGAAAGGTTCATGTGTCACTCCCATTTCTTGTCCAAAGTAGGTTGCTGGTGGGGAGATCTGCTCATGTGATATGGGAGACCCAGTTTGATGGCACCTCCATAGCAATACTTGTTTCCTTGTGGAAGGAGGACAGAGACATAGTGAATCATGGACTGGCTCCTAAGGCTTCCAACATGTAATACTAAACATTTCTGCTGACAAGTCGTCATCCAAAGTAGCTCCAGCGTCCACACCTCACTCCAAGGATCAAGGAGGTACAGTCCTCCCACAAGCTGGGGAACTTTGTTGCATCCCAAGGATTTCTCAGCCCTTCTGTGCCCATGTCCATTTTCCTTTTCACCACACATTCAGAACTTACTCCCTTCTCCTCAAGGGAGAAAACCCAAAGTCCCAGCTCTGAGTTGGGGATCAGCAGTTCGGTCAGTGCTCAGTCAGGACTTCTGGGGATCCTGATATCTGGATATTACCCCAGACTGGTGGAATCCCAGTGCCTCCAACCAAGCTGTCTCCTGTGAGGTGCAGGACACTGAGATCCTGCTCCCTACACCCTTCCCCACCCACCCCAAGGGGAGCTTCTGGGCTGCTCTGCTGAGACAGTATCCTTGGTAAATTGTAATTTCCATAGCACGTGGGTGACAGAGTGCCCATTTTCTCTAAGCCTGCAACCCAGCATTGGAGGAGCTGTGGCACTGGCCCGACTTGGAGTTAACTGGGGAGTCAGCAGCAGCCCTTACACTCCCCAGGCATGGCACTGACACTGCCTTTTTGATCCCCAGTGCTCACAACCTTTTTTGTGCTCATAACTTAAGGCCACTGCAAGTCTGCGCAAGGGGGTGACAATGAAGCTACCTCCTCACTGAAACCCACATACTAAGGAGAAGGCATTAGGTGTTGCAAGTTTCTTTGTGGCCAAGCACCTATTAGTGCTGCAGACCAAGGTTCAGTCTATCGTGGAGAGAGGGAAGGCCAGGGCCAGTTTGTGCTTCTACTGATGTTTTGAATGGTGCTCAAGCCTGCAGCCTTCTCCTGGCTGCTCTGAGCCCGGGCCCTGAGAGGTTGCTCACCATGGCAACCCAAGGGGCACGAGAGAGGCACACACACCTGCCTCTGCAGTGTTTTTTAGGCCCATCTGTATGAATGTGGTCAATAGTGCAAGTCAGATCAGATCTGCTCACCTCTCACTCCCCTCCCATGCTAATCTCCAGCCTGAGAAACGCTGCCAACAGATGGTCATACAGGTGTGGAGGGAAGGGCGTAGTGTGTGTGGAAACAGTGTTTTCTAAATAGCAGCTACTTAAATGTGGGGAGGGAAAGCTGCTGCCCTCTGCTCACTCTCATTTCTCCCAGAGGAACTGCTGACCGCATTGACCAGGTTCCAGACTGAGGAACCTCCTCAGAGGGCTGGTGGGTGCCATCCACTTTTCTTCCAGCCATCATTGTTGTCTGGCAGGCCCGGGCTGGATTTGAACCTGCCACCTTGGGTGTACATGGCTGGCGCCTTAGCCACCTGAGCCACAGGCGCTGAGCCCACTTCCTACTCTTATAGGTCTAGTCAGGATCCTTCAGGTGCCCACCAGGTCCTGCACCTTCCCAGAGCTGCCTTCACTTGGCCATGTTTGGTTCATGTTCCTCTCCTCTCTGTGCTCCAGCCACACTGGGTTATCCTATACAACCTCTGGGTATTCCTGGGTCCTCTAGTGAGCTACCACCATACATGATCTAACACACCTGGTATGTGTGCTGGGTTGCTATATAAAATCCAGGATGCCAAGTTAAATTTCACGTACATAATGAATCCTTTTTTGTTTTTGCAGTTTAGGCCAGGGCTGGGTTTGAACCTGCCACCTTCGGCATATGGGGCCGGTGCCCTACCCCTTTGAGCCAAGGCACCGTCCATGAACCCTTTTTTTAAATCACATTGTCCCAAATATTGATTGGGATATACTTATGATAAAAAATAATTTGGTATTTACATAAAATTAAAATGTAACTGGGTATCTTATATTTTTATTTGCTAAATCTGGCAATCCCCGTACTCTGGGGATTGTTCTAGGAGGTCTTTGGAACACCCAGCCGTCAGTTCCAGATTTGGGTTTCCATGAAGCTTCTGGTTAGGGTTCCAACCTAATCATAATAATGTGGACACTGGCTCGGCACCTGTAGCTCAGTGGTTAGGGTGCCAGCCACATATATTGGGGCTGGCGGGTTCGAACCCAGCCTGGGCCTGCTAAACAACAATGACAGCTACAACAAAAAAATAGCTGGGTATTGTGGGAGGTGCCTGTAGTCCCAGCTACTTGGGAGGCTGAGTGAAGACAATCGCTTAAGTCCAACAGTTTGAAGTTGCTGTGAGCTGTGATGACACGGCACTCTACCAAGGGCAACATAGTGAGACTCTGTCTCAAAAAATAAATAAATAAAAAGTATTAATAATGTGGATACTTCTTTCCCATTTTGTTTGTTTTGAGAATGTACCCCCTTGGGGGAAGCCTCATGAGGAAGGGTAATTGTCAGGGTAGGATCTGGGTATTCCTGGGTCCTCTAGTGAACTACCACCATACATTATTAAAACCTAACTTTAAGGCTGGGTGTGGTGGCTCACACCTATAATCCTAGCACTCTGGGAGGCTGAGGCAGGAGGATCACTTGTGCTCAGGAGTTCAAGACCAGCCTGAACAAAAGCAAGACCCGTCTCTAAAAAAAATAGTCAGGCATTGTGGTGGTGAAATAACTTAGGAGACCTGGAAAAATAGAGTCGGACCCCCACTTAGGTTAATTAATTGGTAATTTATTTTACCTGCCACAGGGGCTGCTGTTCCGAGAGACAGTCAGCAGCCTGGGTGTGAGGGTGAGTTGCCTTTTATAGGCTTTGGGCAAGTATATTACAGAAGCAAAATGTGGCTGGTTAAGGTGGGGGTTACAACTTGGGTAGTCATGGATACAGCAACGGAACAATAATTAATACAGCTTCAGTTGACAATGGATACATCTCCTATCACAATGGTTATGGTTATACAACAGTAATTAATCAAGTCTCAGTGAGTTTTCCACCTTTGTTCATCTACTGAGAACTTGGGGGTTTTGTGAAACTTGGGACTTTTCTTCCTTGTACTTGAAGCTTGTTCTTGGCAACCCTAGGAGAAGGAGGGGGCCTGGGAACGTGGCTGGGAAGCACGTTCTCAGCCACCCTGGGGGGAGGAGGGACTGGCCTTGTTCCCAAGTTGACACTAGGGGGAGAAGGGAGGAGGAAGGAAATGGGCTGGAGTGGGGGGGAGGCAGGTGAGGGCTGGGGAATAGGAGTGGGCAGGGGAAACAGGGCTGGGTTACAACAGTGGGCACCTGTAGTCCCAGCTACTTAGGAGGCTGAGGCCAATGGATTGCTTCAGCCTAAGAGTTTGAGGTTGCTATGAGCTATGACACCATGGAACTGTACTGAGAGTGTCAAAGTGAGACTTGGTCTCAAAAAAAAAAAAAAAAAAAAAAAAGAAAAGAAAAAGAAAGACCCTGTCTCCACTAAAAATAGAAAAATTAGCTAGGTGTTGTGGTGAGTGCCTATATTGCCAGCTACTTGGGAGGCTGAGATGGAAGAATGACTTGAACCCAGGAGTTTGAGGTTTCTGTGAGCTAGGCTGATGCCATGGCACTCTAGCCTGGGCAATAGAGCAAAACACTGTCTCAAAAAACAAAAAACCTGGGTTGGCACCTGTAGCTCAGCGGCTAGGGTACCAGCCACATACACCAGGGCTGGCGGGTTAAAACCCAGTCTAGGCCTTCCAAACAACAATGAGAACTACAACAAAAAAATAGCCAGGCATTGAGTTGGGCGCCTGTAGTCCCAGCTACTTGGGAGGCTGAGGCAAGAGAATCACTTAAGCCCAAGAATTTGAGGTTGTGTGAGCTATGATGCCATGGCCTTCTATGGAGGGCAACATAGTGAGAATCTGTCTCAAAAAAAAAAAAAAAACTAAAACAAACAAACATCCTTCCAACAAAAACAAACAAAGAAACACCTCACTTTAGCCAGGTATAGTGGTATACTTATAGCCCCAATTGCTCAGGAGGCTGAGGTGGGAGGATAGCTTGAGGCTAGGAGTTTGAGGCCAGCCTGGACAACATAGAAAAACACTATCTCTAAAAACAAACAAATCCCTCACTTATTTGAGGTCTAAAAATTGGCAATTTGGATTTTGCTTTTTGATCCAACCTAAGGGTTTTGGATGAATTTATCCTATATACTTTAGTGCGGCTACTGTCATGTGTGGTCTTATTTCTGTCTTCCTGTGATTTTAGTGAGCCATGTTTTATTTGAAATAATTTCCTTTGATGTATTAGAAGTCATACATTCTGTTTTTGTTATATCAGAGGTTGTTTTAAGCATAAAAATATTGTGGGTTCTTTTGTTGTTTGTTTGTTTTTTATGAGACGGAGCCTCAAGCTGTCACCCTGGGTAGAGTGCTGTGGCATCACAGCTCACAGCAACCTCCAACTTCTGGGCTCAAGTGATTATCCTGCCTCTACCTCCCAAGTAGCTGGGACTACAGGTACCCACCACAACACCTGGCTATTTTTTGGTTGCAGCCGTCATTATTGTTTGGCAGTCTCAGGCTGGATTCGAACCTGCCGGCTCAGGTGTATGTGCTTCGAGCTGTAGCTGCTTGAGCTACAGGTGCTGAGCCTTTTTTTTTTTTTTTTTGAGTCAGAGTCTCACTATGTCACCCTCAGTAGAGTGCTGTGGTGTCACAGCTCACAGCAGCTTCCAACTCTTGGGCTCAAGTGATTCTCTTGCCTCAGCCTCCCAAATAGCTGGGACTACAGGCACCCGCCATGACGCCTGGCTATTTTTGTTGTTGTCATTGCTGTTTAGCAGGCCCGGGCCGGGGGGTTCGAACCCACCAGCCCCGGTGTATGTGGCTGGCACCCTAAACACTGAACTTCAGGCGCTGAGCCTAAGCACAAAAATATTACAGCTGTTTTCTCTACTTCTGAAACAGCAAGAATGAAACCATATTGATTCTTCGTGCCATGCTTTTGCTTCCTTGCATATTTCATTTGGGGGGAAATTATTTGGGACTTTCACAACCCAATGATTGTTATCATGGTTATTAACAACACATTGTTTTAACATATTGTATATTTTCAGCCGTAATATTTGTTTCTGACTTTTGCAGTAAGTTTCATGCCTGGTTATTTATAGTCAGTCCTGTATTTTTGCATTTTCATTGCTAGTTTCTATTTCCTTTGTACCGACTGCCTCTTCTCTAGTCCTGAATTTGCATTTTTTCAGTCTTATCCTCTGCATGAGGCCCTCAAATTCCATAGTCCTCTGGGCTCTGTTTTCTCTTCTCTCTTATTGTCTGTTTTCAGGTAACTCACCAAGGTGCATCTTGAGGTCTACACCATCTGTTTAGTGCAAACCCATGAATCTACCTTTCTCCCTGGACATCTTATGGACGTCCAAACCAATCTAAAGATGACCTTCATGTCCTAACCTGGTCCTGTTTCAGAGTCTCCATTTTTATAAGTCAGGCTTCTCCAGAACAAAAACTACCAACAGATAAATATATATATAATGTGTCTATATTTAATATGTCCACACGGACGCAGAAAATGAGGAATTGGCTCCTATGATTGTGGAGGCTGAGAAGGCCTGTGATCGGCCATCTGCAAGCTGGAGACCCAGGAAAGCTAATGGCATCATTTAGTTCCAGTCCAAAGGCCAGGGGACGCAATGATGTGAATCCCAGCCTAGAGGCAGGAGAAGATGAGAGATATCCCAGCTCAAGGAATGAGGTAGAAAAAAAGGGAAGGGAGAATTCCTCCTTCTTTACCTTTCATTGTATTGAGACCATCAATGGATCAGCCTCCCCCCCACCACATTGGGGAGTGCTGTCTGCTTTACTGAGTCCCCCAGCCAAATGATAATCTCATCTGGAAACACCCTCACAGACACGCTCAGAAACTGTGTGATCTGGGCACCTTGTGGCCCATCACACCATCTCCGTGGATGACACCACCTCCCGTCCACTTCCTTTCACCCTTGTAAATCACTAGTCTTTTTTTTTTTGAGACAGAGCCTCAAGCTGTCCCCCTGGGTAGAGTGCTATGGCATCACAGCTCACAGCAACCTCCAACGCCTGGGCTCAAGCGAGTCTCCTGCCTCCGCCTCCCAAGTATCTGGGACTACAGGCGCCCGCCACAACGCCTGGCTATTTTTTTGGTCACAGCCATCATTGTTGTTTGGCGGGCCCAGGCTGGATTCAAACCCACCACCTTAGGTGTATGTGGCTGGTGCCTTAGCCACTTGAGCCACAGGCGCGGAGCCAAAATCACTAGTCTTGATTTCTTCCCCACCGCCCCAAGTTCAGTCCATCCCCAACTGTGTGAGCCTTGACTTCTGAACAGCTTTTAACTCTATCTAGTTCTCTTTATCCTCCTCCCCCTGCGCCAGTCCTAGTCACTATCACCTATCGCCTGGACATATGTAGTCTACTAAGCAGGCTTCCCAGACCCCCTCTGGCCTCTTGCTTTCTCAATGAGACCCTGAGAGAGTGTCTAGAAATGCAGACACACTGTCCCCCTTCACTTTCTACTCTTATAGGTCTGGTCAGGATCCTTCAGGTGCCCACCAGGCCCTGCACCTTCCCAGGGCTGCCTGCACCTGGCCATGTTTGGCTCATGTTCCTCTCCTCTCTGTGCTCCAGCCACACTGGGCCATCTCAGCCTCTCATGGCCCTATGCTCTCTCTGCCACTATAGGTTCTTGGAGTCCCCTGATTTGCCCTTTCCCTACCTCCGTCCTGTCCTTTCCTTTTCTTTCCCTTCCTTTCCCCTGCCTGCCTTCCTTCCTTCCATCCTTTCTTTTTGAGCTGGAGTATCTTTCTGTCCCCCTGAGTAGAGTGCCATGGTGTCATTTGTCACAGCACCTCAAACTCTTGTTCTCAAACTCCAGAGCTCAGGCAGTCCGCCTACTTCAACCCCCCAGAGTGTTAGGATCACAGGTTTGAGCACCGCACGTGGCTTCTTGTCTTCTTTGTGTATTTACACTCCTGCGTGGCCTTGGGAGCTCAGCCTCCCCTGAACTCAGACTCATCTACATCTCTCTATTTTTCACCCTTTGCACTTTTTCTTGATAGCACTTCATGAAGGCTGCATGAAGGCTGCCTGCATTTCTATCTCCCGTTGAGCATGTGCCTCCCCCAGGGGACTACCAGCTCCCCAAAACCTGCACCCTAGGCTTGTGTGGTGGCTCATGCCTGTAATCCTAGGACTCTGGGATACTGAGGTAAATGAATTGTTTGAGCTCACAAGTTTGAGACCAACCTGAGCAAAGTCAGACCCCATCTCTACTAAAAATAGCAGAGTTAGCTGGAAATTGTGGTGGGCACCCATAGTCCCAGCTACTCAGGAGGCTGAGGCAAGAGAATCACTTGAGCCCAAGAGTTTGACGTTGCTGTGAGCTATGATGCCACAACACTCTACCTAGGATGACACAGTGAGACTGTCTCAAATAAAACAAAACAAACGAACACATAAAAAAGAACCCAAAACCTGCACCTTGACCTTTTCAGTTCACTGCTGTGCCTGGCATATGGTGGGTTTATTAACTGAATGTGTGAATGATTCAGAGATGGTCATAGCTGGAAGTGCTACTGAAGGTCATTATTATTATTAAAAGAAGACCTTGAGCCAGGCACAGTAGCTCATGTCTGTAATCTTAGCACTTTGGGAGGCTAAGGCAGGTGGATTGCTTGAGCTCAGGAGTTAGAGACCAGCCTGAGCAAGAGCGAGACCCCATCTCTACTAAAAACTAGCTAGGCATTGTTACGGGCACCTGTAGTCCCAGCTACTTGGGAAGCTGAGGCAGGAGTGCTTGAGCCCAAGAGTTTGAGGTTCCTATGAGCTATGACACCATAGCATTCTACCCAGGGCAACAGAGTAAGACTTGGTCTCAAAAAAACAGTTGACCTTGAGGCTGCGATCTCAGGGAAGGGAGGACCCCATAGGAGCCTGTGAGATGTGAATCTGGTTTCTAAGTTTTGAGCTCCTTGGCGCTCTTGAAAGCCATGTCTGCTGACTGCTAGAGCCAGATACTGCAGAGAAAAGTATGTTTCTGTTTGCTTGTTTTTGGTTTTCCAAGCTTGGCTTGGTATGTCACACGCACGGCCAAGGGGACCCAGAGCACACGATTCATACCATCAATAACAGGGTGGGGGAAGAACGGGTGGTGATGAGGAGCAGGGGATGAGCTCCCTAGCGAGTGTGAAGAGACAGATTGGGACGGTGTGCTTGGGGTTGAGACTTACTGGATCTGAGAATGATTCCAGACCTCCACCCTCCAGGGTGATAGGGACCCACATTAAGTTTGTAGGGATTCCAGGAGAGTCCTCACAGAGGCAGCCAGTGCCTGCCCACTGGGCCTGGCAGCAGTGGCCCAGGGGTGTGCCGGAACGGAGTGGCCTAAGGTGGCCTCGCTGGGCTCAGGGACCTCAGCGCGGTGCAGAGAAGCAGAGTCCTCAAGCCCCAGAGGTGGGGAAAGTGTGGCTGGAGTGGATGGCAGTCCTGAGAGGGTCTCAGTGTCCCAGGAGGGGATGATCAGGGTCACAGTCACCTCTGTAGAAGCAGTGGGACTGGGGTGTCTCACACTAGAGGGAGGTCATTTAGGACCCCTCCCAGCCGTTCCCTAACAGTGGGGATACTCCCCAAATGCAGAGGTGCATAGGGAGGAGCCGAGTGAGTCGCTGCTCTGCTGTGTGTTTGCAACTCTGTCCCCCACCTTCAGTGAAATGGGAGCCCCAAACTCAGATGAGTAAAATGTGATGTAATGGAGAAACGAGCAGGTTTCTAATCCCTGAGGACGTGGTCTAGGGAAATTTACACTTGCTACGTAGACGAATGCGCTGTATTACTTGAGGTTCCAGAAAGGATCAGAATCCCACCCAGCTGGATTTCGTGGACTATTAGAGGAGTGGGAGGGGCAGAGGTTCCAGCAACACAGAAGCGACGGGGGCAGGGGAGGGCCGCCTGAAAGCTGGGCCGCCTAGTTGTGGTTGTGAGGAGCTTGGCCATAAATCACATCTGAAGAAGGAAGACAGCAGGGAAGAGATGCCCTTGGCTTCTTTCTCTCTCTTCCCACCTTCCCCCACCCTGAAGCCAGCCAGCAAGGCTGTGTGGGTGATCACTCCACAGGGACTGGTGTTCCAAAGCCAAGGCAGGACAGAGAAATGGGCAGAGTGGGAACTGGGGATAGTGTATAGATGGGTAAACTGAGGCCTGGAGAGGGGAAGGGCTTGCTAAGGTCACTTAGCAATCCAAGGGCAGAGTGAAGACTCAACCCCAACTTAGGGCTCGCACCTCAAAACTGCACTGCTTTATTTCCCTGATGTTTGATAGTCTTGTCTCATTTCCAGCACTTGTTATAAAAGAAAATCAGAAAATGCATAAAATGCATGACAAAAACAGCATGTCGTGTCTAGTCTTCCCAGTGGCCTTTCTGTGTGGATGCACATTTAGTGAGGATGAGAGTGGGTTTGATGAGGTGGGGTGTGTGTGACACACCATGAAGTCTTACTGGGACCTGCACTCTGAATTCCTCAGAAGAAATGCACCGTAGGGATAGAAAAATGCAAGAGAAAGGGCAGAAGGAGACTGTCTGGTCCTTTGGCCAGCCTCAGTTTCCCCAGCTGCTCCTTGGCAGAGCAGGAGAACCGTGTGGATTTGTAAATTACTTACATTTCACTGGCTACTTTTTATTTCCATAATATTTTTTATTATGAGATATAAAATGCGGGGAAAGCACACAGGCTTATATGTGTAGGTTAACAGGCTGGTTATAATTTTCCAGCCAAGCCGGAGAACTGGCTTCCCAGGAGCTCTCAGACCTCCCCAGTGACAGCCTCCCGCACCCCCACTAGAGGATTTCTGTAACAATAATTTCTTTGCTGTCTTTTATAGTTTTGCCACCTAGATAAGCTATAGTCTGTTTTTGTAAAAAAAAATTTTTATATGAGACAGGGTCTTGCTCTTTTGCCCAGACTGGTCTTTTTTTTTCTTTTGAGATAGAATCACATTATGTCACCCTCGGTAGGGTGCTGAGGTGTCATAGCTCACAGCAACCTCAAGCTCTTGGGCTTCAGCAATTCTCTTGCCTTAGCCTCCCAAATAGCTGGGACTACAGGTGCCCGCCACAATGCCTGGCTATTTTTTGGTTGGAGTTGACATTGCTGTTTGGCAGACCCAGGCTGGATTTGAACCCACCAGCTCTGGTGTATGTGGCTGGTGCCCTAGCTGCTGAGCTACAGGTGCCAAGCGCCAGGCTGGTTTTGAACACCAGACCTCAAGTGATCTTCCCATATCTGAGCTTCCCAAAGTTCTGGGATTACAGGCGTGAGCCACCAGGCTGGCTAGGAGTCTTTATTTACAAAAATCTTGGCAGATACGGTTTAGTTTCCATTTCCTTTTTGCTTCTCTGTGTCCCCTGTTCTACCCTATCCACTCACCATTTATGGCAAGTGAAATTTTCCCTCCTTGCTATTTACTGTGGATATTCAAGTTTCTCTTTTAAAATGAATTATTTGAGGCTGGGCAGGGTGGCTCACGCCTGTAATTTGCACTCTGGGAGGCCAAGGCGTGTGGATTACTTGAGATCAGGAGTTCAAGACTAGCCTCAACAAAAGCAAGACTCTGTCTCTAAAACTAGCTGGGTGTTGTGACAGGCACCTGTAGTCCCAGCTACACAGGAATTAGATCTACACATTATTAGATCTATCTAGAGGGATTACCAGTCCCTAGGTTGAGGCAAGAGGATCACTTGAGTCCAAGAGTTAGAGGTTGCTGTGAGCTGTGACTGCATGGCACTCTACTAGGGGCGACAAAGGGAGACTCTGCCTCAAAAATAAATAAATATAAAATGAATTATTTTACATAAATATATTGGGAAAAATTAGTAACAGCATATGAATGTGATGATCAAAATGATGAAGGTGTTATACAAAGAACTGACGTTTGGGAAATCCTGATTATAATCCATTTACAAAGGGAAAAAAGTGTTGGACAGGTCGCTGAAGGGCCAGGGACTGGAATCCAGGGACTGGAATCCGGAGACTGGAATCCGGAGACTGGAATCCAGGGATGGCTCTGAGCCCAGGCAGATACCGACCCTAAAGACCTCAGTGCCGGCGATCTTAGGGAAGCCCCTGCAGTGCCGCCACTCACCACCAGAGGGCAGCACGGCCTCAGCTTCCGACGCCCCAGAGGCCTGTCGCGCAGGCGGGCAGCGGTGGACCGCGGCGTGGCGGGGCTCCCGGTCTCGGGTTTGATTGGCTCCCCCAGGTCTAGGAATCCTCGCACCGAGGTCTGGGATATGCTCCCTTCAAAAGCACCTGGGTGCTTGTTAACAGCGCAGACCTTGGGGCCCTCCTGGAGCCACTGAACTTGGGATGGGACGTGTAGGGGGTTGAAAGACAAGGTTATGGCAAGGTTATGGCAAGGTTAGGGTCTGGGAGTTCGGAGAGCACTGCTGGTGGGAGGTGGGCGCCTCTCCCAGGGTCAGAGTTTGCGGGTGGCGTGTGTGTGTGTGTGTGTGTGTGTGTGTGTGTGTTTGCAGAGTGTCAGCACACAGCTAGCGGGATTGCCAGTCCCTAGGCTTGCGTTTTGGTCCGCCTCTTCCTGGGATGGGTGGCAAGATTTTTGCTAACTTATTTCTCATCCATCCACTATCCCTGCATCCATCTCTCCCTATCATCACCCATCAACATATTAGTTTAGTTACTACGAAAGCCTTCACC
The DNA here is from genome assembly GCA_963575145.1 of Galago senegalensis. NCBI lineage: Eukaryota > Metazoa > Chordata > Mammalia > Primates > Galagidae > Galago > Galago senegalensis. The sequence continues at coordinate 7,190 of CAUYTI010058354.1, read as the reverse complement.
ATCTGTCCTTTGTAGGGGTGAGGACCTGATGCTGGACAAGGCAGATACCATCCCTGCCGTCTTAGAGTTCACATGTTTGTAGTGGGGCCGGGAGGGTAGTAAATCGTCTCTCAGATACTGAAGGACAGATTAGAGTATCTGCTTTGAAGGACTCAGTGAGGAAGAGGGGTGGGAACCTGGGTGAGGTTGTAGGGGGTTCTTCCCTTAGGAAATTATGCGTGAATTGAGATCTAAAGGCCAAGTAGGAGTTAACTAGGCAAAAAGTCCAGGGAAGCCTGTTTCAGGCACAGCAGTCTCCTGTGCAAGGCCCTGAGGTGGAAATGAGCTCCCTGCCATGGTGAACAGCAAGAAGGCAGCATGACTGGGGCAGAAAGAGGGGGAGAGAGTGACTGGGCCTGGGATTTGAGTAGTAGATAGTATAGGGCTGGTGCTCTCAAATTTCCCATCTTCAAAATAGGGCAATTAGATAATAACCTGTTTTGCAAAGAGGATTAAGTGTGGTGTCAGATCCAAAACATCTAGCCTGTTGCACCCAGTACAAAACTGACGTCCGTATGTGAGCTGGACCTGGACCTGGGTGTGAGTTGGACCTGGATGTGAGTGAGTGGGGGACTGAGCTGGGCAGGGCCCAGCAAAGAAGCATGTTTTAACCACAGTGAACATTACCGTTGGCATCGCTGTCTTGTTGAAAACAAAGTGAAATTGGAGAACATACTGTTGTCTTGAACTAGGCCAGGATGACTAATTATTAGACTCATTTTCGAAAGGTTACCATATACAGACATGCGATTAGATGGAGAGAGGAGCACTTGGAAACCTGATTCATTCTGAAACCCCAATAGATGGAACTCATATGTGGTTTCTGAGCATAATGACTGTGAACGTTCTGTTTAACTCAACTGTCACCACAGGCATGACACAAAACAAGACGTTTTGCATCAGCTCCTTAGAGCATCTTGGGGCAGCTCACGAAAGGCCAAGCAAAGCGGAGCTGGTGCTGAGGTTGGGATCTGAGGCCGAGGGATGGCTTTGCCATGCAGAACACATGGCCTTCGCTAACCCCTTCCTTTCTTTGGGCCTCAGTTTCCCCATTTGAAAAATGAAGGGGCAAGGCCACATGAGGGCTTCACAGAGGGCTTCTCTAGTTTTGTTTGATCATATTCCCTGGTGGGTGTCACTTTCAGCTCTGAGGGCTTCAGTTTCCTTTTGAGCACTTTAGTACCCCTAAGAGGGTTAGTTCCTTTCACTCCCCCACCTTTGAAGTCCCACCCCAGACTCTACTGAGAACCAATCACCTTTGCCCCTTTGCCATGGATCAGTGATTTCATCTGGGGATGCCCTAGGGCCAGTCTGCAGATGTATAAACCCACCATGGCCCAGTGCAGGGATTATGAGTCCCCTGAGTCTAGTCCAGGGGTGCACATGGTACAATACTCACAGACCCAAGGGGACCCTAAAAGCCCACAAACCTCTTCAGAAGTCACTTCCTGTCCCCTGGAATTGCAAGAGAACATCCATGAAGCTGGTATCAGGGCCAAACGTGGATTAGGGCTTTCTTTTGTGTGTGTGTGTGTGAGATAGAGTCTCACTTTGTTGCCAGTGGTAGAGTGCCATGGCGTCCACCTCACAGCAACCTCCACCCCCTGTGATGCCCAGTTATTTTTAGAGACGGGGTCTCATTCTTGCTCAGGCTGGTCTTGAACTCCTGAAGCTCAAGCAATCCACCCGCCTGAGCCTCCCAGAGTGCTAGGATTACAGGTGTGAGCCTCTGCGCCCGGCTGGGGGTTGGGGCTTTCTGAATGCTAGGTGCAGTGCTAGGGCCTTGGATGCCTATGATCTCATTTCCTCCTCACATTGTTCAAATGAGGCAGGAATCATCATGCCTGCCTCCGAGGGGCAAGTGGGGCTAAAATTCTCCCAAGTGCACATGGAGGACAAAGGGCAGAGGTGGAGGGTTAAGTCTGTTTGATCCTGGCCCCTCACTGACTTTCAGTACTGACCCCACTGTCTCATTTAATCCTTGTAGCAACAAATACAATCCGTGGGCGGTGCCTGTGGCTCAAAGGAGTAGGGGGCTGGCCCCATATACCAGAGGTGGTGGGTTCAAACCTGGCCCCAGCCCAAAACTGCAAAAACCAACCAACCAAACAAACAAACCAAATACAATCTGTTAACAGGCATATGGAGTTAAAAGCTTCACAGCCAAACAGAAGGCAGCAGCTGCCAGATTCCTCCAGCCACCCTCCACTTCCTGGCCTGGGAGTGGAAGGCAGGGGAAGTTCTGGGACCCCGTGGCTGCGAGACTTTCTGTTTGCCCCTTCCTGTGGCCAGACTCAGTGGTGTGAGATTTCTTGTGGTGTAGATGAATGCTGCAAGAGTGTGTAGGGCTCTTGTTCAGCCCACTTTATTGATTGTCTAAGGCATCTTCAGAAGTGGTTTTGAAAATACATAGTGTTGCCCAGAACATGGGCCTGAGACCTCAGCTGGAGCTGATCAGGTGCTGTGCCAGGCGTGTCTTCCCGAGCACCGAGTCTCCAGGCTGCTGTTTCCATATCTGACACCAGCTCTGTGTTTAGACCTGAGCTCCACTTCCAAATAGTGAGATTGCCTATAGGTCAGTTACCTGTCTGAGAGATTACAGGGCTCTGATTGGTTGCTCTTACCAGCATGAGAATGGACCTGAGATTGAACATAAGCCGTTACTAATTATTATCAGCAATATAGTTAAGAATATAATGCATAATTTAAAGCTTACATAAATAGCTCAGTACAAGTAAAAGATTCTTGCTCAGACTTTGACATGCGAATATGAATTTTCAAATTATACCCAAATCTGATCACTTCTCCCCACTTCCATTTTACCACCTTTGTCTAAGCCAGAGGAAGACTGCTTGGATTAACACAGGGCCCCCTCACCACTCTTCCTCCTATGAACTTGTTTCTCCTGAAGGCGATTCTGTAGCAAGATCCTCTTAATGCCAGTGTCAGATCACAGGTCTCAGCTCACAACCCTCTGATGGTCTCCCTGCCACTCAGAGAAAGCCACAGTCTTTACTGTGGCCTCTACCACCTACTTGGGTCTTCCCTGGCCCTTCTCTGGGCTCATCTCCCACAGGTTTGCTCACCTGGTTCTAGCCTCTCTGGATTCCTTGCTATTCCTACAAGCATATTCACACCTCAGGGCCTTTGCACCTGCTGTTCCCTCTGCCTGGAAGGCTACTTCTCTTGCCTCTCCCAGGCTTCTGCTCATTGTTGCTTTCTCAGAGAGCCTCTTCTTGAGCATTTTCTGTAAAATATCAACTTCCTAAAATAAAATATCAGGGACTTTCCCTATTCCTCTGCCCACTTAAATTTTCTTCATATTTTGTCCCCCCGACATAGGATATATGTATCCATTATCCTTCCCCCACTAGAATATGCACTCTTTGAAAGCAGCGACTTTGCTCTGCTCTGTGCTACATCCTCAGGACCCAGACAGGCACCTGGGCCACAGCAGGACGGCAGTACTAGTGGCACAGTTGAATGAAGGGCTGAAGCAACCAGCTGAGCTTTCCCGGATAGTCAATTTTGCCCAAGGCAGGTGCACGCACTGTGAGTTTCGTGAGTCCCATTTTCTGGTTTCTACACCGAGTATAGGTTGAAGTCCCTCCCGGGGTCGGGGTGCGGGGGGGATTTGAGCCACACCATGTGCTGAGGCTTTGATATTCCTATCAGTGTATAGTTCCACTTCACCACTTCCTTGGATGTCTTCAGATTTTCTTTACTTCTTCTTCTCCGTCACCAGCACAAGCTGTTGGATTTATTTTAGGGCCATATATCACAAAAAGCAAACTTTTGTCACTTGATGGGAATAGTTGGGGGCATGGAGGACCCAGAGAGGCCAGCAAAGCCCTGTGGTGGTTTCCCTCCCTCCTTGGCCAAGGGACTCACCCTCAACACCCACATCCAGTTCTGTCGTGCACGATTTGAATTCCCTCCTCAATGAAATAACAAACGATCTCAGGGATCTCAGGGCAGGGTCTTGGTGGATGGCTTACAAATGATTCATGTTGACATCATGAAGGCCAAGGAGTCTGTTGAGTTCATTTATTCAGTCTCTGTTTAACTCTGATGTCCCCCCCGGCTTCAGAGGTTCCATCACAGCCTAAAGCTCATGGTTCCAGAGTCCCAACTATTGGGTTTCTGTCAAAGGCTCCGTCTCTCTAGGAGAGACTTGTCACCAGGTGTTAGGGGCTGAGCCGGCCAGGTTTGGTATCCCTTCTGTCCCTTGATTTCTCTCTTACCTCGTGGGAAGGAAAGTAAACAGCGGGCAACTATCAACCCAGTGCAGGATCGAAAACTCAGATGTTTTGTGCTTTTCACACTCATTGAAGTCTTTCTCCTCTGGCCATTTTGGTGTGTGGCCTCCTGTATTGTAGCTGTATGTACTGGGGACCTAGTATGTGCACTATGACACTCCTTAGGGTATAGGGATGGGCAGGACAGAGCTCTCCCCCTACCCAGACTGTGCCATCCATGGGATGGGGGCAGCAACACTGGAGTAAGAAGGGTTACACAGGTGTCAAAGGGAGAGAAGGGAGAGCTCTGACTCTAGCTGGGATGGGTCAGAGAAGGGCTAGTGCTTCCATCAAAATAGCACGGGTGCATTACAAATGCAAAAAATGCAGAAAAGTACAATAAAGGAAACAAAGGGCCCCCTAAGTCTTCTCCCTTCAAGAGCAGCATTCAAGCTTTGTTTCTGTCTGGAGTTTCCAGATGGAGAGGTAGATGGGAATGCTTTTGTAAAACGTAAAATTATTAAAGACAACTTTACTGGACAGAAAAGAAAAAATAAGAAGAACCAAAAAAAAAAAAAAAAAGGAATCTGAACCTTAAACAGATATTACATCATCACCAATGGAGTCAGTTCCTAAAGGATCACTCCAGGCTGGGCACAGTGGCTCACACCTGTAGTCCTAGCCTTCTGGGAGGCTGAGGCAGGTGGATTGCCTGAGCTCAAGAGTTCAAAACCAGCCCGAGCAAAAGCGAGACCCCACCTCTACTCAAAATAGAAAAACTGAGGCAAGAGGATTGCTTGAGCCCAAGAGTTGGAGGTTACTGTGGGCTATGATGCCACAGGACTCTACCCAAGGTGACAGCTTGAGACTCTGTCTCAAAAAAAAGAAAAATCACTCCAAATTCGAGAAGAGTTTTGGAGTCATATTTTCCAAATGGAGTCCTATTTTCTTTCAGTCCATATATTATTACTACGTGTACAGTTAACAAGGGCGTTCTCGGTAAAACACTTAAATTAATCCAATGATGCGTTAAATCACAAGACAGGCATCGTCTGTGACCAACCTTTCCACTCGGGGCCTTTCCAAATCCATTCCTCACAGAGTAGGGCACAGTCAATGCTATAGGTTTTGACAAATGCCCAGTCACGCATCAATCAAGATGTGAAGTGATTCCATCACCCCATCATATTCTCTGGGCCCTGCTAGGCCCCTCTTTCTACAACTGCACCTTGGCAACCAGTGATCTATTTTCTGTACCTGTAGTTTTTGCCTTTTCCAGAAAATCATATCATTCCTACAGAAGACAGTATTTTACATTTGGCTTTGTTCACGTAGCATAAGGCATTGGAGATTCGTTCATGTTTCAGGTATCAGTAGCTCAGGCCATTTTTGCTGAGTCCTTTGTATAGACGTACCACAATTTGTTTATCCACCTGCCAATTAAGGGACATTTGTGTTGTTTCCAGTTTGGGGCAATTATGAATGAAACTACTCTAACACTTGGGTACAGGGTTGAGTGTGGACACAAGCTTTTATTTCTCTTGGGTAAATATTTAGGATTGAAATTGCTAGGTTGTACTGTAACTGTCTGACCTTTGTAAGAAACTGCGAAATTGTTTTTGCAAGTGGCTATGCTATTTTGCTTCCCTATTAGCAATGGGAGAGAACTCCAGTTGCTCTGTGTCCTTGTCAGCACTTATAATTGTCACTTAAAACAATTTAGTCATTTTAATAGGTATGTAGTAGTAATTTATTGTGGATCTAATTTGCATTTCTCTGAGGATTGTATGTTTTTAAATGACAGGCTCAGGCCTGTCATCTTAGCACCCTGGGAGGCCGAGGCAGGTGGATTGCTTGAGCTCACAAGTTGGAGACTAGCCTGAGCAAAAAGTGAGACCCCCATCTCTACTAAAAATAGAAAAAAACTGAGACAAGAGGATAGCTTGAGCCCAAGAGTTGGAGGTTGGTGTGAGCTATGATGAAGCTACAGCATCATATCCAGGGTGACAGCTTGAGTCTCTGTCTCAAAATAAATAAATAAGTAAGAGATGCTTTACATGTGAGGTGAACAAGTACTGTTCATGGGTATAGTCCTTGTCATGAAAATGTTAGCCTTCTCCACCTTCCTCTCACCTTTCATTCCTCTTCTCCATTATTATTTTTATTATTATTATGTAGAAATGGCATCTTGTTTTGTTGCTCAGGCTTCAGTACAGTGGTATGATCACAACTCACAACAGCCTTGAACTCCTGGGCTCAAGTGATCCTCCTGCCTCAGCCTCCTAACTAGCTGGGGCTATAACCATGCACCACCACACTGGCTAATTTTTTTTTTTTTTTTGAGACAGAGTCTCACTTTGTCTAATTGACACTGGCTAATATTTTAGTTTTTTGTAGAGCTAGGATCTCATTATGTTGCTCAGGTAGTCTCAAAGTCCTGGCCTCAAGTGATCCTCCCGCCTTGGCCTCTCAAAGTGTTTATATTACAGATACGAGCCACTACACCTAGCCCATATCTTTTCTTTTCTTACCCTCCTGTTGAGTAAGTTTCCTTGGAGTTGTTTTCTGTTTGTTTCGTCATTTATCATTCATATGTGAAGTTTTCTTCAAATATCTGGTGGTTCCTGGCTTCTGCTGGAGAGTGAAGCATTGCAAGGCTCATTAGATGCTCTGGGCAGGAATTTTGGGGTGAGTGATGTTGGCTGGTGGGCTTCACTTTGGAGTAATGGGATAGGGATGAAGGTTTTCCATTGGGATATCCCAAATGTCCATATTCTTTTTTTTTTTTTTTTGAGATGGAGCCTCAAGCTATCCCCCTGGGTAGAGTGCCATGGCATCACGCTCACAGCAACCTCCAACTCCTGGGCTCAAGCAAGTCTCCTGCCTCAGCCTCCCAAGTAGCTGGGACTACAG
>CAUYTI010058352.1:77500-95803 GCA_963575145.1 Galago senegalensis | reverse complement strand
CTTGAGCCCAGGAGTTGGAGGTTGCTGTGAGCTGTAATGCCACGGCACTCTACCCAGGGGGACAGCTTGAGGCTCTGTCTCAAAAAAAAAAAAGAAATAATAAAGGCCATAAGCAATAATAAAAAAAGAAAAATAATGATGAACATTAATGAAATTTAAAGGTATATTCAGATAAAATGGATATAGATGACAAATCTCCAGGCCTATAAATGAGAAAAACTAGTGAGGAGATTCACTACCAACCTACCAATATCAGGAATGAAAAAGGTATTTTCACTACAGTTTTTACAGGTGGTAAAAACATAGGATGGTTAGAGGATGGTTAGGGATTATGATGAACGCCTTCATGCCAATAAAATCAACACCTTCAATGAAATGGATCCACTTACTGAAAGGCACAAACCACCAAAATGTACTTACAGTAACAGATCATAGTCCCATATGTAATAAATAAATTGAATCAGTAGTTAAAAACCTTCTCACAAAGAAATTCCAGGCACTAATGGCTTCATAGACAATTTCCACCAAACACTGAATTAATATCCATTGAATTTTTCAAAAAAATCGAAGAGGTTATAATATTACCTAACTCACTCTCTAAGGTCAACATTATTCTGAATAAAAATAAGAAAGAAACATATCAAAAACTAAAAAGTATAGACTAATCTTTTCTATAAAACAAATACAAAAATTTTAACATATTTTTGACAGAAGTAGCCCAACAATATATAGAAAATTAATACACCATACCCAAGCAGGATTTATTTAAGTCATACAAGACAGTTTAACATTCAAACAAATCATATTTGCAGTCACACACATTTTGACACAATCAAACTGACACACCTGACACACACATTTCTGTCGGTTCATATTGGTGTTAACACGTATAACCACACACGTGTACATACTTACACGTGCTTAGGTGGTATATTCCAGTCACAGCTTTCCAATTCCTTTCTCTTTCCTCTATGTAGTAAATATTTACTGAGGTTCCCTTATGTATCAACCTTAACTAACTTGGAGAAGAACCAGAATGTTTATTATGCTGGTGTTCATGTCCTCAGCTTGACTAGTGGCAGGACAGGGCCATCTCCTGTTCAGTGTGCCGTCAGAAGGTCTCCGTGAACAGCTCATTCAGCTCATTCTTCTATAAACTATGTCTCAGAATCTCACTGTGATGCCAACCACTATATCCTCCACATTATAGACTCAAAAAACAAACAAAAAGCTGAGAAGACTTAAGACACATCAGAATGGAATGGAAAAGCACACTTGGAAAAAGCAGTTTCTTGCCAGGGGATAGTAGAGAATGTTGTATTGGAGGGCATTTTTTTCCCAAAATCAATAACTCAAGTTTTTAATAAACAGGGTCATATTTAGTAACAGAATGAAAGCAAAAGCTTCTTGGATTGCAAGGACCACATTTTACACCACAGTTAATACCTAATACTAATCATAGTGTGTTTAACAATTCTCCTAACTCGAAGCCAGTCTTTTCCCAAAGCAGCACAATGTGTTCATTTTTGGCCAAATAAATATGTAATTCACCTTAACGGGATACCAATCAAAATGTTTTACCAACTGAAGATAAACATTATTGTACTTTTTCATTCTTGATATTCATTTAGTTAATAATATGAAAACATAATGATATAGATCTATGAACACATAGATTACAACGTCTATCGAGCAAGTGCTAAGTAAAAATATCATTACTGAAGGCTGATTATTTTGCAGTTTCTGTGGAGAGATATTTGATTTGACTGAGACACGTATGCTTGTTTCATCTGAAGCAGAATTACCTGGGGAAAGTGAAACAGAAGGATGCAATAGTTTTAATTGAACATTTAGTGGGCCATCAGACATGATAGGGGATTTATGTACTTATTATTCCTACAATTTTTGAGTAGTTTCTATTTTTAAGACACTGTTCTTTGTGCTTAAAAAACAATGGTGAATGAGACACACCAGGCTTCTTGGTGATTTGTGTTCCAATGGGAGAGACACACGCAGTAAACACATAAGAAGTCTGCAGTTAGGCTGGGCGCATATAGCTCAGTAGCTGAGGCACCAGCCACATACACCAGAGATGACGGGGTTTGAACCCAGCTGGGGCCTGACAAACAATGACAACCACAGCCAAAAAATAGCCAGGCATTGTGGCGGGCGCCTGTAGTCCCATCTACTTGGGAGGCTGAGGCAAGAGAATCTCTTAAGCCCAAGAGTTTGAGGTTTCTGTGAGCTGTGACACCACAGCGCTCTACCCAGGGCCACATAGTGAGACTTTGTCTTAAAAAAAAAAATGCAGTTAGTGGTAACGGGAAGAAAGTGAATCATAGTGATTTAATAAAAAGCAACTGGGGGAGCAGCTCTTCCAAATGAGAAGCTGGAGGCAAAAAAAAACTAAATGACAAGGAGAGCCTGAAGGGACGAAGATGGTTTCAAACAAGGCAAGGAGCTTTCCAGAGGCCTGAGGGCAAGCAGAGTCTGGCCTTCCCAAGAAGAGGCAGGGAGGGGTCCATAGGACATAATGGGAGTATGGGAGTGGAAGAGCCACATGCAGACAACCTCAGACTGGGGGACGGGCTAGTGGATGTAGGACCTTGCTGGCCATAGGAGGAAGTTTGGATTTATTCTTATTAGGATACAAATTCACTGGAGGACTTGTAACAGAGGATAAATATAATATTTTATCTGTGTTTCTGAGAGACCCCCATGGCTGCTGTAGAAAGCATACACAAAACACCAAGACTGAGGCAGCAGGAGTGGAAACAGGGAGGCCACTTAGGACACTCGTTTGTTGTTTACAGAGAGAAATGGCAGGTTGTTGGGCCAACATCATGACCCAGAGGAGGGAGAGTGAGGTGGACACATTGGGAAGATATTTTGAAGACAGAGCTGACAGCATTTGCTAATCTGTTGGATTTAGGAATTGAAAGACTAGAGCAGAAGGGAAAGGAGTCAATGTATAGTTTAGTTGGGGTTGGTGCCACACAATGTATTATTTATTTCTCATTCTCAGCTTGTCAGATAAATATGAAAACTCTGGTGTCACCGATGATGAACATGATCGAGACGGAACTTGCCCAAGATCACACTGCTAGGAAATGGCCAAATCAAGATTCAAATCCAAAGAACAATGTATTTACTTATTGAAGATATTCAGTGTATTTACTTATTCAATAACTTTAGTAGCAGCATACTTTTAAAATGTGCCAGGTGGCTTTGACAAGATTATAAAGCAATGACCCCAAAGGGCAAGCTGAGTTTCAGAGCATCAGGTAGGCAAAGTTAGAAACTACCAAGGATATCTAACCTCAGCTTACTAAAAATCCACCCAAGGCACTGATTCATTCTGCACAACCAACCCAGATTCAACTTAGTAATTTCAACTCTTTGGGGAGAAACTCACATCAGACCCTCCACTTTATCAAAATCACTAGAATATCTCAAGATAGAATCGTTTCCTCATGGGCAAAGGTCCTCTATCACTGCACTGTGTTTTGAAATAAATGACTTTTTGAGTTGGGTGTTTTTTTTTTTTTTTTTTATAACAGACAGTGTGCTTTGGAGAGAATTTCTTTTTTTTTTTTTCTACATGTAGTATGGTTTTCCAAAATATTATATTTATGCTTGACCAAAAAGTAAATAATTCTTTCCATTTCAAGGGCTTTTAAGATTATGAGTTATATCTGATATTGGCCATTAGATCAATTCTAAAATATTAATGAGAGTTCCTGCCTTTCTATGAGACTTAATAGAGTGTAGTCCTTCTGGTGCCTAAAATAAAAACAGAAGAGTTGTAAACAGATGCCATCACTGGGACATCACCTTCCTCGGGGGAATCAGAGGTCATGTCAGGGCCACAGAGCCTGCCCTCCAACACCCCTGACTGTCTCCCCACTAAGACACCAGCAGAGGGGAAGGTCAACAGTGATGTGACTTCTGAAACACTGAGAAAGAAATCGCATCTGAAGAAGGGCTGAAAAGCCTGTGCCAGCAAATACCCAATGAAATGATCCTTGATAAAAATAAGGAATAAAAAGGAGCTGTGTTTAAAAATTAAGCAATAATTTACAAAAATCTTTTCTGACAGATGCCTTCATGCCTTTTGAATTTTCAAGTTTTTCAACAGCTGCCTTATGAAAAGATTCAACTCATTTATTTTTAGCTTGGCGATCAATAGGGAGTCTCTGTTCTTTGCACAATAACTCCCCTAAAACACCAATAATCACTTAGCAAGAGAAACAATATTCTTTATCACGTATGCCCTGAATAATACAATCTTAAGCTAAAGAAAAGAGATTCAGAATATATGACACTCTCTAAATTATGTATTGGAGGTGATTTCTTTTGGCATATATAAAGCGCTATGTGGGATAATATACTTATTAGAGACATTCTTAGATACATATTCTAAAAGGAGTTATAGGGCTTTAACTGATTTTCTCTTTCTCTTTGTAAATTTAAGGAAAATCTAACACCAAAGAACATTCTAATGGCTTATTACTCTTTGAGATAAGTGTTGGGTAGAAAAATCTGTGCATGAATGAAGCAGCTATTATTGTGAAGTTTAATTTGATTTCATAAAATATGAATAATGGTCTAAAATAAAAGCAAGGAAATTAAACCTATAAAGGAATGACAGTCAAACAAATGTATAGACAGGGATTTATGTAAAGTTATTTTCAGAGAAACATTAATACTATCACAAGTTTAGAAATAGCCTTCATGCTTGGTGATAAGAAAGTACTTATATAAATGCATTCATCTGTAAGCTGATAAAATAAGTTTCCCCAGACATTGATAGAGTACAAGGGATTGTACAATACAAGGCCACCTAGATTGATCTTTCGCCTTAGGCTCAGCACCATTATACACCTTAAATGTAAACTTTACCTTTCTAAGAAATAGGTAAAATTGTGATCTCCATTTTCATGATGTGGAAAAGGGGGAGAGAGAGGAAATACGTTCTCAGCTAGCATAGAGTGTGTGGTAGAGCGCCTACTTAATTTGAATATGATGTGTCTGCTTCCAAACCTCATGCTCTTACCCGTTCTTGCAAATTGTCAAAAATACTCAGCTTAACTGTCTTTAGTGTAACTTAATTTCATTTCATTTTATTTCTAATGTTGCTCATACACTATTGTGAAGTAAAAAAAAAATATTCAGAACCCCTGTTATTCTGAGAAAATTAGATAACAAGAAGCAGTGGATTTGAAGCCTCTTAATCATGAGTGTCTACCCTTCCTTCCTTGTTTTTGGAACTGTTAAACAATGAATGCACAGTATTCAGTGTACTTTAGTCATGCACATTGTTTAGAAAGTGTTAAAGGGGATACTAACTTTGCCTCTTTCTCTGTGTCATCAGTTTCAGCCTGTGTGGTTCATCCTGGAAGTTCTCTACCATGAAAATTCCATAGCTCCATATTTTTTAATATTCTGTTAAATTGTTTACTCACCAGACATGGGACTCTCAAGACTTCCCCCAAGCTCACTGACTGTTCCTTCTCTTTCTCACTGACTCTTCCTCATGCCCTTTCTTCTAAACATTAGAGTGTTCAGGAGCCAACACTGAGACCCCTTAAGTGATATTTTATCCAGTCCCATGGCTTTAAATGTGTTGTCAATGTTGATGACTTTTAAATTTTATGTCTCAAGATGAATATATCCGAATCCCCACTTTACCATCTCACTTGCTGCCCTAACTAGGTATTCTTTCAAACCAAAATAAGCCTCCTGATTGCCTACCCCCAAATAATAAACAAAATTACACAAAGAGACAAATAAAAATCAAAAAGCTCGTCTCCTCCCATTTCTATCTTGGAAAATAGCACCCCTGTTTGCTTACTATTGGTTCACACCCTCACACATCACTGGTCGTCATGTCCTTTAGCATTTCTCTTCAGGGTCTATCCTATCAGGTGTTGTCTCTTGCCTGGAGAGAGGGGTTTAGTATATCTTCTAACTGGCTTACTTTTGCTCACACTCCTCTGAAGGCTATTTTTTGAGGAAAAATGGCCAGGGGAAGGGAGCACCCATTCTATGGTTTCACATTTGCAGGTCTTGATGCCCAGTTCAAATGTCACCAGCTCAGACAATGTGAGAGTCATTTGATCTCTGCACCTAAGTTTCCTCATTTGTCAAATAAGGAAAGAAATAAAATATACCTCCTAGAGTTGATTTGAGGATGAAAGAAATCATTCAAGGTAAGATGTTTTGCAAAGTCTTGTCACATCAGAAGTCCTCAGTAGGGCCCGGTGTGGCTCATGTCTTTAATCCCAGCACTCTGGGAAGCCAAGGTGAGTGGATCACCTGAGCTCACGAGTTCAAGACCAACCTAAGCTAAGGCAAGACCCCATCTCTAAAAATAGTTGGGCATTGTGGTGGGCACCTGTAGTCCCATCTACTTGAGAGGCTGAGGCAAGAGAATCACTTGAGCCCAAGAGTCTGAGGTTGCTGTGAGCTATGTATGATACATGGCACTCTACCAGGGGCAACAGAGTGAGACTCTGTCTCAAAAAAAATGAAGAAGAAAAGACAAAAAGGCAGCCTCAGTAAATGACCATTATTATTTTGAACCATTGCTAATCATGATATAAAAATACCATCATGTCATTCCCTTTTTCCAAATTTTCTTGTGGCATTTATCACACTTGAATAAAATCTTTAACATAACAGGACCCCAAACTCTAAAAGATCTAGACCACCTGTTCTCCTGATCCCATTTTATATTATTTTAGAGAGTCTAAAGTCTTGATCTGTTGCCCAGGGTAGACGTCAGTGGCCCACATTGCTCCTTTCTAACTACCGTCTTGAGACTTACAGTGTTCGAGCCACTTGCTCTTGTGAATTGCCTCAGCCATTTCAGTCTCACCCATAATTCGAGGTGCCTCTGCTTCCTACTCTCTTTCAAAAATCTTTACCATTTCACAAATGTTTATGCTCAAAATTTACCTGTATTTCAGGGTGACATGTTTTCACGTGTCATCCTATCAAAAATACTACCCCCGTCCATCTCTACTTCTGCACCTTGCTTTATTTATTTCACAGTACTCATCATATCCTGTTATACATTTGTTTGTCCATTTGTTTATTTGCCAGTTCCCCTTAAAAGAGAGAGCACTCTTCCTCTGCATGAGAATAAAATCTCATTTCATTAAAACTTTTGTTCACCTCTGTATCTCCATTTCCTGGAACAATGCCTGGTACTAACGGGTGCTCTGTAAATGTTTGGTGAATGAAGTATTATGTAAAATTTATCATAAAAATTTGTTTAGATGCTTTTCTTCCACCAATAAATTTGGAACTCTCTATTTCCATTGTTTGATGCATGTGAATGAACTTAACACAACTAGAAGAGCCTTTCCATGTGATGTATGCAGGAAGGTGTGACTCAGCGGCAACTCTTTTCAGCTGGAAAACAAATATTTATTTTACACAGAATCTGAACTACTTCTTTTCTTCCCTGGTTATAATTTCTGATAAATATTTCATTCCCTTTGGATTAAGACATTACGAATGTAGATAATCAATTGCATAGTTGCTGCCAATACCTTTGACACTAAAAATGGATCCAATTGTTAAAAGCCATTTACTTATAGTTTGCACATTTACTTTAAAAAAAAGAAACCTAGTATCTTAATTTAACATGTGAGATTCTCTTAACTTTTCATGTGTCATCATAGCCTGAATCCTACATCTTAATGGAGATGATAATTAAAATTGAGAGAGCAGGTAGAGATTATCTCATTCCAAGTGAGAGCAGCGTGGCACTACCTGGCAGAAAGCTTGGGAAGCTCAGACAAGAGGATCAGAAAAATGCTCTATTTTAATATGCTAATGATTTTAAATATTTCTTATCAGAAAATTTTTCTAAAAATTTTGTAGGAGTCTACATTGTCAGAATATATTTTTTTAAAAAAAATTTTTATAAGCCCACTTGGAGAGAAATTGCAGAAATTATCTTTACTCAAAAACTTGAGATATTTTTAGTACTGAAAGGAAAACCATTAAGATTCATTTGATCTTTTGGGCATAAAGAGGAAAAATTCATTGAGGGGACCTATTTCAATCTATTTCAGTATATAAAAATCTATTCCAGGGTCAACAAAACATTACACTTAAGAAGCAAATGTCCTGGCCATTTTCTGACCTAAACAGCAGAGAGAGGCAAGGGCTCTGAGCACACTGATATTTACTCACTAGACAGAGCAGCGGATGTGACAGAAAGGTCAGGGTTGGAGGCCAAAGAACTGGCTCTTAAGTTCTGGTTCTGACCTGCCGTAGCTTACTGAACAGGGGCAGCTGCCTTAACTGCTCTACAAAAGTCCTATGTGTAGCAATGGCCCCTATCTCCTGTGATGACTGTGAGGAGCAAACGGATGTCACATTTGTTCAAACAAACTTTGTGCTCTGGAAAGGAGATGGCCCTTACGGACAGATAGTTCCTGAGTGAAATACTTCAGAAGCCACACAGAGGTGCAGAGCAGAGAAATCACACTGCTTAGGGGAGCGCGCGCGAGAGATCACGCCAGCGTAGCCCCTCAGTGCTCCGTAATATAGTCCAGATTTCTCTGGTGTTCTCAGATTTGCCAAGCCCTGTCTCCTCTACCTGGAATGTTCTTCTTCCTCTAGCACACAGTCCACTTTTCCACGACTCTAACTTGTCCTTTAAACCTCAGCTCCAACGTCACTTGCCCCAAGGAGGCCTTCCAGAGACCACTAAGAGTAAATTATGCCTGCCCCGTTCCTAAGGCAGATTCTTCTTCATGAATCTTCAGTGTGTTTGTGTGATTACTTGTGCAAAATCTTGAACCACTTATACCAGAATTTCTGAAAAGGTGAGGACTGTGGGTCATCATAGTGCCATAAAACGGGGGAATGCTCAATAAATATCTCTGGTAGGAATGGGAAACTAATTTAAATAAGCATCACACGCACTTGGGAACTCTCAGCACAGAGATAACAATAAAATCTGTAGGAAAAACATGGATTTCCTTAGAGAGATAGAGAGCTCCCATAGCTCCCTTAGCGATAGGGACATACAGAGATGGAGGCAGAGGGAGGGAGAGTGTGTATAGTTGGAAAGGAGTTGAGTGAGAAGGAAAAAGACGTCCTGGAAAAACCGATATTTATATTATAGATAATGAAGGTCTAGCCAGTGGCTAAGAAGAGAATGAAACAATACATTCTTTTTGGTTAGAATATATATATTTTCAGGAATATAAAATAAAAGTTATATTTTAAAATATAACTTTAAAAACAGCACTATGTAAAAATAATGTACTTTTCAAAGGTTTCTGAGGAGAAGGGGATGATTTCTGCTGAATTTTGCCTCCATTTCTTCTCTTTCTTTTCTTTTTTGAGACAGAGTCTCACTGTGTGCCCTGGGTAGAGTGTTGGGGTGTCATCATAGCTCACAGCAATCTCAAATTCTTGGGCTCAAGCCATCCTCTTGCCTCAGTTTTTCTGTTTTTAATAGACACCAGGTCTCGCTGTTGCTGTCTGAAACTCCTGAACTGCAACGATCCACCTGCCTCGGCCTCTCAGAGGGCTGGAGTGACAGGTGTGAGCCACCACGCCCAGCCCTCCATTTTCTTCACTGTTCAACTCTGGCTGTAACAGCAAAGCCACTGCTATGCAGTATTGTGAGGCGCTTTCCTTAGAGGGCAGGTTGGCAGTTCTCTGCTACACCTGGAGCTCATCTGTAGGGATCTCACTGTAGCCTATGTGACTTCGAGTGGTCTCAGCGACACACACTGTTGTGTCCTGGGGCTTCACTAAACATCCTTTTCTTCACTTCGTATATATATTCAGTGGTATTTTCCAGAGATGTATGAGTAGCTTATTCTAAATTTATGCCCTGGACATGTGTCTGGCTGTTTGGTAGGTCCAACCCTTAACTTACCTTTTTATTTTTTGAACACATTTTTACCTCACAGCATTGTGTCGTGACCCATCTCTTCCCATGTGCAGGTACTAATGTATAAGATCAGTACTGACCTCTGAAATCATCCTGCCCAGGTAGGAAATCTTACCCAGCATCCTACTGTGTGACTTTGAGGAAATTGTTTAACCCCTCCGTGCCTTCTGACTTTAGATTGCTTATCTGTAAAATGAGAATCCTGACAATAGTATGTACCGCATAATGTGATGCCCGACACGTAATGTGTGCTGGGGAGCTGTGAGTTATTATCCTATTTTCAGAAAATATTAGGCCGTCCAAGATGAATAAGACATATGTACTCCCTGCCTCATGAAGCTTGCACTTAAATAAATGAAACAGATGTGTAAGCAGACCACTAGGGTACAGCATCATTGCTGTATTAGAGAGAATTTCACCAGGTACAGCATTTGACAACAGAAGAGTATTTAATCGACTTTGTTTGGGGCAGAGTGGGTGTGGGGTATACAGGTGAAACGTTTCATGCAAGGAAAACTTTTAGATGCCACTTCAGAGATAAGAGGCTTTAGCTAAACCGTGTACAGAAAAGATTTTTGTGGGATCTAACAATAATGAGAGCTTGCCAGAAGGATCAGGAATATTTATAGGAAAAATAAGAGTGAAGCAGAGAAAGTCAAAAGAGTAAAAGCAGGAATGTTTTTCTAATATAAAATAAATTTTATGCTTCTGAGATATTCTCTTGTTTGCCAGTGTAGTGGGAAGACAGATGGCACTTAGGAAATATGTGACAATGTTTGAATGATGACCGTACACCCAACAATCTAACAGGAAAGTGCTTTGAAATTCACGTATTGCTGAGTGATAATATAAATTTTTATATGAAGTTTTACGTAAACTACAAACCCAGATATTATCCTCTTATAGTCGAAAGGAATCAAAATCACTATCTTTACAATATCTGAAAAATAAAGAAGACACATATTTGACATTACATACTCAACTGATGGCTCTAACTAGCTCTTCAGATTTTTATTTGCAAAATATTTCCACATTTTCCAGAAGTAATATGTATATGTAATAACGGCAACTTGGATTTGTATGTTTAATCCCCACCTTTTTCAAAAAAAAAAGTTTTTAGTACAACTATTAAGCAAAAATGAACCTGTATCTCTCTTTATGAATCTTTAGTTTGAAGGAATATGTTTTCATTGTATTTAAGTCATAAAGAAAATAAATGTCATTACTTACTTTAAAAAATATATAGCAATAAAATTTAAAATTGTTTTCCTATTAAGTGTCATAGGGTTACTACAGCTGTGTCTACAATCTTATATCCTACTGACAGTAAGAAAAGTTTCTGGATACACATTCAGTGGCACAGGTGCATTCGAGAAGGGAGCCATTAATCGTGGGGGGGAAGAAGTATCCTTCTGAATACAACATTCCTATTTAATATAACTAGGTATTTGTATTAGAATAAAGAGATCCTCCCTAGGGAAGGAAAAAAAAAGCACTGAAATAAGAAAGACTTGTCTTTACTAGGCATGTACTTACGGCCAATGATTTAACCTCTCCAGGTCTCATAAAGTAAATTATCAGGGAAATGAGTGTCCTGTAGATGATCATAACATTTTGAAAATTATACAGACACTTTATTATCCTGTGATTTTAGAAAATGTTATTTAGATATTTGAGGTATATCTTTTTT
This sequence comes from Galago senegalensis, assembly GCA_963575145.1. Classification (NCBI taxonomy): domain Eukaryota; kingdom Metazoa; phylum Chordata; class Mammalia; order Primates; family Galagidae; genus Galago; species Galago senegalensis. Next base: position 84,185 of record CAUYTI010058352.1, on the reverse strand, counting down.
TCTGATCTCCAGAATTATTTCTGAAGCTGAAGTGTGATTTTTATTTCCTGTATGTTATTTTTCTGATGAAGAAAATGCAAAAGCTGGGACAGCATCCACATGACTCCAAAGTCTTTGCTGTACTTTCCTAGCTAGTTAGGAACTGCAAATCTGGGAAATTTGCTTTTGAAAAATCAAACCCTTTAAATGAAATTTCAAGTAAAAAGAGCACATTATCATTTTGAGTTTGAGTTTAGTTACGTGGACTTCTATATAGCCAACGTAAATGATTGCTTAATGTTTTGAAAACTTTACTAAAATGTCGATATGAATTTTATTCCAATTCATCTACTATCTTTCAAGTTAAAAACTCAGAAGCTATGCTAACAATGTGATAAAAAATTATCAGAATAAATGCTGCAGAGGATGTGGAAGTTTTTTAATATGCCAATGAACATACACACACACAGAAACACAAGCAACATTAAATAAAAATGAACAAAGACATCTGTCTCCTTAACACAAACAGCTGACAAGATAATGCACAGAAAACAGACTAGGGAGCCTTTGAAGATACAGAAGAAATATATTCATACAAGTCATCATAAAAATGAGAATGCATTTTAATTCAAAAAGAACCCCGGATAAAGATGACATCTACATACTGATCATCCACATTGACCCTCACTGTGAAATAAGGCACATATTTGCAAGAAGGATGTGAAAATACTGACAAGTCCACGGTCTAGGAATCATGTAAAATGAACTATCACATACGAATGTAACACAGAACTTAGACTTCAATAAAATAGTTGCCTAAGAAGTTGAGGACACCAACCAACAAGGTCTAATTTGGAAGGGGGAGCAGGTGGAAGGCATAGGCAAAGCAAAAATATAGTTCATAGTACTCTACAGATTTCCGTTTTCTACATAATTGCTTCAAGAATGTAAATTACTTTTCAGGAGACAATTTCCTTTGAAATCTGCAAATATTTACATAAAAGCAATTTTAGAAATGAGCTAAATGAACCTAAATCATAAATTTCTAATAATCACAGGTTTTTTCATACCACAAGATACTGGGAAAAAAGATGATTCACAAGCTTAGAAATTGCTTTATAAAAAGGCAAGACAAAAATAAATAAATGAAAAATATGCATCAATTTGTAATTGATTTTAATTCTGATGCTTACCAAATGGATTTCTTTACCTATACAATAAATGATAATTATTGAAATAGCGTATCTATAACATATATATTCCTAAATTCGAAATATATTTTTATTTTGCCAGGAAATTCAGTAAAAGTTCAAATTCCCCTAAAACTATTCCCACCTGAACTAAAATAACTTCATTTAATTTAGCTATCTCTTAATGTAAATGTTTAAATAAAATAAAATAAACAATGATAAATAGTGATATTGATTTTAGGTATCTTCAGTAATAAATTTTGGTTTACTGGGTTTTGGTTGAGAAATTACCAGCTTGATTTGAAAAATAAACTCTATATATAAGTATATACACATATATATTCTTTAATTTTTGTTGCAGTTTGAATGTAAAACACTGTTTAGGTGCTATCCAAAAATACTCTGAATGTTGTATGAATTAACTTTATCCCAAAACATAAAGACATAGATTCTAGATATATGTAAGCTAGGCAGGTCTCAGAGATTTAGAATCACCAAGCTATTATTCTGGAAGGAATATGAAAATAGAGATGAAAATATTGATTGGATGACAAATTTCTAGACAATCCCATAATCTAACATTATTTTTGAGGAAGGAAAAAGGAGTTGATGTTTAAGAAAATAGTGGATTAATGTTATCACACATGTTCTAAATTAAAGTTCAAATGGCTTCAGTCAAAAATTGTTGGACAGAAATATATAACTCTTAATTGTCACAGAGTCATAATTCTAATACTATGTCTAAGTGGGTGGGATCAAATAACTGCATCTTTTAAAGAAAACATAATACTTAATCTCAGGATAGAGACTTTAAGTTTAGCCCTTCTTTGAGTAAATATTTATGAACACATTGAATAAATAATTTTATATAGAAAAATTAATCAGTGAAAGTTACAGGATATAACTGTTTTCTAATGTTTTGATATGAGGAGACCGATTTGGAACTGAACACCAAAACTTTTTCTGCACCAAGCGACACTCCAATACATGAGCTCATTTCTTCAAACATTATTTTAAAAATGGGATAATGTTACATTCGGTCTTTAATAGTCGCATCAAATTTCCTTTCATAATTCCAGTGAGACAGTCCTAGTATCCAAATACTCCAGTTGAGGAGACAGAGAAAAAGAGGAGAGAGTGGAAAGGGGAGATAAAGCTAGAATCCTGGGTTTGACACCCTCCCAACAGCTTAATCCATTTCCCCACATTCCAATCTACAGTAAAATGAAATTGGCACATTAACCTGAAAAGAAAAAAAAAAGAAAGAAAAATGACCAAATTCATTCAGTGAATCCAGGCATATTCAATGAAGTAACAGTGAGTTCATGCAAAAAGAAATTTGGCTCTGAAATAGAAAAATTTACTTATACTTAGTGGGGAAAAGGCACTTCAGAAATAATCTACACATTCTGGAGAGTGGACCCCAAATAGAGAATTGACTTGTTCTCTTTGTAAAGTCGTTTTAGAAAGGAATTCTGGTGAGCAAACATGAAAAATAGAGTGTTTATTCCTCCTGCTTCATCAAAGAGCCTCTCATTTCCCAGGGAAGCACTATAAATTGTGAGGCTCTCTACCTGCATGGAGGAATATAGTAAATTTGCAATTATCAGGTAAGAATATGTGAGTGATATGGAAATAGACCTTAACAGGAAATGTTTGTTTTACTGGAGAAATTCTTAGTTGTTTATTACAGTTATTAAGAAGACCGTTTTTTGACAAAATGAACTGCATCCAAGTGTCGTCAAAGTAAAATTTCTCATAAAGGACAAACTGGAAATAGATGAAACTAACAAGAGAAAAACCAGGTGAATGAAGCTAAAAACGAGATTCTATTTAAAATATGGAAAATGGCGGTCGTATTTAAGGGCAAGAAGAGAAGGTAAAAGCAAGAAGGAAATGAGCAGACAAGATGCAAGACACAAAAACCAACTTTTCTGATCCAGATTTGCTCTTTCTATATTCATCAGGTCTTAGGGCATTGTTAGTCTGGGTGTTTGACTATCACCATGTTTACAGAAACGTGTTGGAACCTGCTTGTACGTAGAGTGTCATGTGCTGTCTATGAGTTGTTGTAGGTTAAAACTTAGAAAGGGAGAAAATATAATTTACTGATTAGTACCTAATGGAATTTCCTGCTGCCTGTTCTATCTAGGCAAAACAACACATTAGGAAAATGAATCTACCTCCCTTGTAAATATGATACAACTTGGACAAAGCATTTTAATGCATCTCTAAATTTCCATTCACATTTCCGTTATCATGACGATTCAGTTATACTTACCCATCATTTGTGTTGGTAATTAAAATTAAACCAATCTTAAGTACTAGAACTCCTTGCATAAAATTTACTCTGCTTTTAAGCACCAATTTATAACACTTAGATATTTCCTTCCATAAGCTTGTTGAGAGTTCATATAGGATTTGTGAAACATAACCAATAAACTCTTCAAAGCCCATAGAATATTGTTAATAATCTCACATTATGAATTAAAATTTATCATATAGACAACTTATGTGACTAATTCATTAAGAATAACTATTAGTACTCATTTCATTTGAGTTAAAAGGAATATCTGCCAGAATGACATTTCATCTTATGTGCCAGACTAGCAAGATTTCAGAAGGCAATAGGTAATCAACTCTACTCAGCAGGAAACAAGTTTAAGTGCCCAGAACTTCAATCTAAAATAAAAGTAATACTTATTTGTTTAAATGGGATAGGCCAGTACTTCTAGGATATGTTGAGTTAGGGAATTACAAGAAGAGAGAAAAGAAATCACTTCGGGTTGTATCCCATTTCCTTTCAACAAGGGTTTCTTCCATGATAGTTCCACAGTATTTTGTTGGAAATGATACTGTAGGGTAATTATATTGTTAATTCTTCTCTTTAATGGCTCTATCTATTATCAAGACCACCAAAATATTTAGAGTATGTGCAGATTTAAAGGATAGATAACTATTTTTAGGCAAATGCATTTATACTTATAATAAACATGATATATACTAAAATCCACAAAATTAAAAGAAATGAACTTGCAATTTTAAAAAACTAAAATGTCTTAATAATTTAAAAATATATGTGAATGGGATTCTTTAATATATTAGAATGATCACCGTTTGTGAAAATACTTCACTAAAAATGGCAAGAATTTTAGTTTATCATTAATATGCTCTTTCAGTAAAACAATAAATACATTTATATTTTGATGCAAATCATAGAATTTTTAAAAGAAGTTAACTGTTGGCCCTGTAATATGACTGTCACTGCAGCTAAGCTAACAACATACTGTGGGATGGCCGATGATAGCAATGCATGGTATTCTAGCAGCCGAGTGTATCAGTCATAAAATAAGTAATGTAACTAATACCCAGGTATCTACATATGCTCCAAACACCTAAAGATTGTAGGTATGGAATACCAGAATTACTAATCACTTTAGCTTACAAAACAGTTATGTCTATGCTATTAGATTTTATACCCAGCTGACACAGAAACTCAGCAAAGATCTCCTTCCACAGCAGAAACAGTTGTGTTTGTTTCAGAATAAGGTTAAATACACTTTTTGGTTTCCCATTATTATCAGTTGGAAGTACTGAATAGTAAAAACAAATAATAAAGATCTTTGCCTTTTGTAAGAACATGTTTTATGTATGATTGAAATTTTTACAACACTCCAGAAAAGCCATCTGATGTTAGATTTAAAAATAAAATCCAAAGCATTTTCTGACATAGTACACATGAAAAATTGGAACTTCCAATATCTTCAATAGAAGTTGTAGAAAGTGTATGTCTCCTTGGAGTCTGACACTCACTGAACACAGCAGAAAATAAGGTACTATACTGTAAACAAAAAGTACAGTAAAGGACAGTTGTAAATTTACATAGGAATAGTTCATAAACATTTTGGTCTTTCCATAACAGTTTTTATATAAAATGAATAAAAAAACCTTTAGACAGCTGTCATCACTCGCGTTTGACCACTGTTCACTTAGATGCACACAGACATGTTTATATAGCAATAGATTGATGCACCGTTACATGGATATTAAACTATGATTACTGACTGTAACTGAGATGTGCATTATCCAGTCAACATTATCCGTAGTTGAAATACTCTTACATTATGTATTCTGGTCATGTTGTATCTATAAAAACATGAAAATATAACTTTACATTATTCCAGTTATTTACATTAGTTCAAGCTTGACAGAGAAAAATTGATAAGCTACAATTTTTAGAAGAGTAGGCCCAGAGGTACAATAAACAGCATTAAGTATCTAGAGTCGTATGTGGTTCATTTTTAAAAACTCATTTGAAGTACAATATGGAAACAATTAGTCTGCAATTTGGTCATTCTAGCATGTATTATTTAAACTTAAAATGCACCTCCAACATTCATGATGAGGAGAAATGCACTAAAATTCTATTGAATTATCTTGGAATTTGTGATTAGGGACAGTTAAATTTAGTCAAGAGTACCCTGATGCCACATGCCACCATGTCCGGTGTAAGTGGTTCCTGTGTAACTCTCTGGTTTTCCTTCCCTTCTGTGAAATATAATAAATAAGAACATTTTAACTTTGTAAAATCTCAAAGGCTTACTTGCAGAAATAATAACAAAACAAATATTAAAAATAACTAGCAGATTTTTTTCGTTTGTAATTGATTAAACTCTGAATTTGGGGGGCTTTAAAGGAAATAAAAGGTATTTTAAGAAGGGAAAGGTAGATCCTTTAAATTTATTGCCTAGAGAAATATATGGTCTTTAGTCCAATGTTATTGAAATGTGGTATTTTTTTCCACGCTGGGCATCTTAAAGTAGCCATTCCCCCTGCAGAATAAATATAAAAATAATACAATAGGATTGTTTGGTTGATGGCCATGGGATGAAACTACATTTCAGGGGACTCAAATGTGTTTAAAATATTCATAATATATAAGGTTTAGGACAGCTATTATAATTTTAAAATTGAAAGTTTATATTAAGTTTATCAGATTTGATCAGTGGGCAACTATCTAGAAAGCTACTTTCCAAGCATTTCTGACTTCATTTACTACTAATACTTCTGTAAGTTCAAACACCACAAAAATGGAATCTCACGTATTCTGATATTTATTTTTAATATTAGCTTTTTAAATCTATTAGCATTTATCTGCACAGATTAAATGCTTCGTGTTAACACATATTTATTTATAGATGGTGAGACGGATCAGAAACCGCCTCAGATACTATTCAGGGGCAGGTTTCTATTTATAACATCTCCCGGCCTTTTTAAAAGGGGGATGTTTTCTCTGGAAACCTAACAACTGGGTCGTGTCTTTAAATTCGCTTGATTTATGACCAAACTGTAGCTAAGCAAAATTAATTGGACCACTTGCAAATAAAACAGTAGAAAAATGTTTATTTCAAATGTCAAGCATTGCCAAGTAATTTTATATTAACACCAAAGGTTAAAGAATAGGATACATTAAAGGTTTAATAACAATATTAAATTACGAGATTGGAATCTTCTGG